>WAAE01017805.1:4018-32286 GCA_013400495.1 Nicator chloris | reverse complement strand
TTTTCCTAATATCCAACCTATGTCTCCCTGACACGGTTACTTGCCATTCTCTCAGGTCCTGAGTGTTAAGACTAGGGGACCCCACTGCTTTTTAGTCTGATGCATGAGACAAAGTTGTCTCCCGCATCAGAGCAGGAGTAAATATAAAGATACATGAAATGAAAAATACTACCTTCAAGTGTAATTTTATACTGGTTATTTGAAAATAGAGACTTCCTCCAAAACCATAGAGGGTTTTGAGATGAGTAATTGGATTCATATAGAGAAGTTGTATGATGCTGAAGTATAGTTACCCATTCAAACTATTTCTAGTGAAAAATGAGTCAGAAACCATGTGCTCTTACAAATACTACTATGAAAAAAAAGTGTTAAAGCCAGTAATGAGCATTCAAATCAATAATTGCATATTGCACTTGCTAGAGAGTTGAAGAAAATAGTCAGTAACAGTATATTTAGAATTCCCTTGTGATTTAGTCTATTTTCATTGTATTAACATCACATAGGGATTGTATGTAAATATTCTTTTCTTTCCTTGACAGAAAACTTTAAACCATTTATTTGCTACAACATCTCAGTGTATCCTCTTTATGGAAGTAACGTAGCAGCTCCATCTTACGCACAAGTCTATGCTCAAGAAAAAGGTAGGTATTTTAAAGTAATCATGTTGTGAAAGATGTGTTGTAGCCTGTTTCTCAGGATGTATTATCTTTGAGCGATTTAGTACTATCGTTATTTGAAAAAGAGGTGAAGATGGTGGAAAAATCCCCAGGTATCAGGGTTCCTGATTTCTGTTCCGTTCAGTGACAAAATTGGTCTATAAGAAAGTATTCATCTTGTGATACAGGTACATAACTGCTTGCACCCACTAATTTTTTTGTGAAGTTTACATATTGTATAAAAAGCATTTGGAAAGAGTATAGCTACAAACATGAAATATTTTTTTAAACTATCTCTTCAATGTTTATGCTCATTTAGATATATATTTATACTTGATTTTAATGCTTGATTATATTTGTCGGTCTTAATATATGAGGAAATTCTACTCATAAAATAAAATGGCTGGTTTATAAAGCCTACTTTTTGCTAAATTTTATAGCATAATAATATTTGCAGTCTTGTACATAAAAAATCGTAAGAAGACATGATGTTTGTAATTGGATAGAAACTGGATGAAGCAGGGGGGTAAAGTTTCCTTTTGCAGGGGAAGGGGTAAAGTTTCTTTATTTGTAGAAGCTTATTCTGAATTCAGTGATTTATAAACCAGCTATAAAAATGTAGTTTACCAGTAATTTTAAGATTCCACGTGAAAATGTTGATTGGTGCGTGTGTGCATAAATAGGTCTATGCAAATGTACGTACACACATAGTACAATGCACCACTAAAGAGCATTAATAACTGGGGGGAGACAATGGAGTATTTTATGTTTGAGTAATAATTACTAGGACAGTCAGAACTGTGGTTTGAGTGCTTTCCTGTTTATAGGTAGCTCTGACAACACTCAAGGTTGTTAGAGAATGGGAAGGAAGTTATTTATTTTAAAACTGCAACACAGAGACCTCGTTCTTCAAAGTTATGAGCAATGCATGTGAGGTATTGTGTAAGTAGAAAGGCTTTGTTTAGTGTGATGGGCAAGGCTGAGGGGGCTGGGGATGCTGGAGATGCTGCTGGAATCCCAGCTTATCCAGAGACCTTCTGCAGAGGCCTTGCACCTGAGTCCCCTCCATGAATGCACGAGTGCATGATGTCTCCCTGATGTTGTAACAATAGAGCCCTTTAATGATCTCAAGGTATTTGAACACAGTAACACCTAGAACTGCGTAAATGCCAAAATAGATGAGGGGAAGTTTTATCAGAAGAATTCCTGCATTAAAGAGAGTGAGACAAGTTAAGGGCTGTGTCAGAACACTAAGGTTACATATTTTCTCTTGCATGTGTTTCCCCTAATGTTACTGGTATGTATAAAATAACAGAGGTGGATAGCACTGTGGTACATTGACTATTTTACTGCTTTTGCTACTTCATAATGCTTCTCTATAGAGCCATCAGAAGGACCTGTGGCTGATACAGGCATTCTGGGGAAAAATGAAGTGATGATAAAGTGGAATGAGATTTCAAAGGCTAAAAGAAATGGATTTATCACTAACTATACAATATTTTACAAACCTGAAGATGGCAAAGAATTGAGTAAGTATACATTACACAACAATGCTTTAAACAGGGTTATGAAATTTTCCATCTCTCTTCCGTCTTGATGCACCTTTGAAGTCAATGGAAAAAGTCATGACAGGAGCAGAGGAGCTAAAATATAATGGAGAATCATAGATTCTGTGTAAATTCATAGATCATGAGTGAGTTTATAAGTTTCATGTAAGTCCTTGGAAGGATATGCCTTCAGCTTCTGGAAAGGTATGGTGGATATTTTCTGTTAAAATATTTTTATTGTCAATTTTATATTAAAGGCAAATTTGGAAATAACAGTAAAATAAGCTTCCAAGAAATAGTTTCTTTGGGCATCATTTTATATCAGTTTCTTCAGATGTGTTTGATTTTCTGTGCTTGCCATTGCTTTTCTGGTCTGGAGGCTTATAGCATAAATTTGAGCATACTTCTAATCTCTACCTCAGGAATGGTGTCCATACAATCTGGCAGTGTAATGGTATCTGTTCAAAATTTCTTTAGTTTAAATCTCAGCAGAAACTTTCAAAAGCGTTTGGGTGACCTAAACTTTTCTTCCTATATTGTTTATGAAGAAAGCTGTTGGATCATTTAGTGCTTCAGAACTGGTTTTTTCCCACCCTTTTTTAGACATCATTGTTATCAGGCACCTAACACAATCTCTTCTGCAAAGTTTGCAGACTTACAAATCTTGTGATGCTTTTTTCTTATGGATATCCAGTTCAGACCCAGGGCAAGAGTATTCCTGGTAATTTTTAAATGTGAAAGAGAAAGCTAATTATTTCTGTCAGATATAGCCATCTGCACACAGTTTTTCCTACTATGTTGGTTTCTGAGTAATTCAATGCTGACTGCTTTGTGCAAGATGGTCTGTGAGACATGGAGTCTCATGTTACAGAGCTGTATTTCTTCATATTACTTGTTATGTAAAGCAGGCTGTTCCCTTTTTAAGACTTCAGATTATTTTCTTTTGAAAATTAGTTGTAAATACCAATGAAAGGGAGTTGAATTTAAATGCCAGAACGTGCTGTACTGATGTTTTTGGAGGCTTCTCTGATGTCATGTATTCTTGATAATAGAAGAACGTGGGGGAATGTGCCACGGTGACTTCACTGATGACCTTTAAACACTAGAACTTCACTTTCCCACCCGTGACTTAAGAGAAACTCCGTTTATTTTAGCTTGGGACATATTGCAGCATAAGTATTTCCTGGGTATTTCTTGATAGAACTGACTGAGGAAATGAGTTGCCTTTGACTTTATGCACCAGAAAATGTTTTAGTGACTGTAATTTATTACATTAAGATGCATTTGGTACTGTTAGTAGACATAGGATGATAGGATACATGCTCTGCTTAAAAAAGTTTTCAGGTGAAGCACATTACATTTATTTCAATACTGGAGAATGTATTGGAAACACTGAGTTCTATTCATAAAAGGGTTTTGAAACCTGGAAAAAAATTCCTGTTGATTTTGGCTTTCCTTTGACTTTGTTGGGGTGGTATCCCAGTGCTGATAGATGACATTGTTTTGGATGATCAACTGCATGTAGTAGAAATATAGTTGAATTTCACAAGCTACAGAAACTATTTGAAATTCTTGATTTCTGAGCCAACTATTTTGAGGAAATAAAGTCCTCAAAGCACTGTTTTCAGTGATAAACTGCAGGAGATCATAATTCACCTATCTTTAATATTAGCAAAAATATTTGTATTTATTTTTAAAAGTAAATATGTAATGGTTCAGGTTCTTGCCTCAAACTTTTTAGTACTGATAAATATTGTTTAGTAATTTAGATTTTGTCTTTTAAAGAACTGGTAAGGTTGCTTTGTATTTCAAGTTACCTTTAAAATAGTTTGTGATATTGTAGAAGTTGCTAAATAAGTGTACAGTTCCCTGATACAACATTGCTTTGTGTGTTTACTGACATAAATCTTCTCCTAAAAAGATGAAACAGTGAACTCTGACATTCTGCAGTACAGACTGAAGTCCTTACAGGCTAATACACAATATACAGTTCGGATCATGGCAAGCAACCAAGCTGGTGGTACCATTGGTGAGCCAAAAACCTTCAAGACTTTGAAAATGGGTAAGTAATAATCCACGTTAGTTATTACTATTTTAAAAAAAGGACTTGGTGGTAAGAAATACAGTACATTGTTGTTTAGGCGTTTGTTAACTTCTGTTAGTTTTTTATGTGGTGTTGAACCAAACAAGGAAGAATTGGCAACAGGACTTGAATTTAACTTAATTTTGCTGACAATCTCACAGACTAAAAAACCATCAGAATTAAAAGTCAACCCCAAAAATCTTTATTTACTTGTTGGTAAAGCTGTGGAGAACTATGGTTGTTTATGGAAGCAGCAGTGTGTATGCTAACAGCTGTGGGATGGGATGCCCAACAGTTCATTACTGTGTGATTCTGTTAAATAAAGGAAATTTTAAAGTGCAGTAAATTTGTTCCTAGAACATCCTGGAAAGTCTCCTCATGACCTGGTTTTCTGACTCAGTAACTGTGGTTTGTTGGATTCTAAATAGTCATCTTTTGACTCATCACAGAATGGGTATCCTACAGTATTTTGACTTATTTTGGCTAGTTTCGACAGAGCTCTTTAGAATTGTGCTAATTAAGTGACTTGGATATTAAAAAAATAGCTGTCATGAAGGGAATACCTGAAGAAATGACGATGTGGACTGATTGGTGTTTTCTTTCTTTGTTTTTGTCTAAAGATAAAGATGATGTCTTTTTTATTGCTGTACCTGTTGGGATAAGCATGTTGTGTCTGATAGGCCTTTGGATAACGTGTATTTTGAAAAAACATGCGTGAGTATGTTTTCTATTGTCTAAAACTGAATGCAACCACTTAAAATTAACTTGTAAAATGCAAGTTTTTATTTATTTTGTAAATGCCTTTGTTGTGTTCAAAACCAGTGTCAAAATAGAAAACAAGTAATTGAAGTAACAAATAAATAAGTGTACAGGTTATACTTCGACTGCAGTTTATGTGCTATATTCTAAAAATAAGTATTAGTTTTAGAAAGTTTAGTAAATTGAAACAAAATGAACGAGAGAAACAGATTGGCGTATCACCTACATCAGTTTTTGTAAAATGCTACATACGTGCCATTTGCAGTTCCGTGGGCATTTAAGTGAGGGGAGCAAACTTAACGTCAGTTTCTGAAAAATTAATAATGCCAAGAAATAAAGCTTTCTAGACACTCTTAATATGCTAGGGTGGTTCTAGGACATATTTCGTATAGCCCCTCTTGATTACCTTACCTATAACAATATGACTCTTATTAGTCTGTGATGCTTCCCTTGAGCTGCAAAGGAGTGAGGAAAAAACCTAGAAATTACATTGTTTGAAAACATTTGGATGCTTGATCCTTGAGTATGGATCCGTATCTGTACATGATTTATAATCCTTTCATCTACTGTCATGGATGTCCCCTGACAGCTTTTAAAGTTTTTTTCTCTGAGCATGGGGATCCAGTAACATTCCAAAGATGAAGGTGATGGGTCTTTTAAGGTTATAGAATATGCTTTTCTTTCACAAGAACAATGACTGGGTTGTTTGGCTGATGAGAAGGTTAAAAATCTGAACTATTTTGGGGCATTCTAAGCAATTGGAACCAATACTGTTGTCAAGTGAAGCATCAGGTAGTAAGTACAACTAAAGCAGTAATTCCCATCCCTTTTACGTCTTCATCTGTGTTGAGTACACTGAATTTTTACAATGGTAAAAACTGTTTTTTGATTCTGAAGAATACTTCAAGATGCAGTAGAATTTTTACATTCCTGTGTAGATCAAATTGCCATGTGAAAAGTCAAGCTAAGGACTGGTTATCATTCCCTTACCTCTCTACCCAGTCTCAATGAGTGATGCAATGGGTGAGCATCATTCACCTGTTGTTACTTTAGGAACTCTGTGGTTCCTAATTTAGCTCTAATGTGGTGCAGTGCTGTGGACACTTTCCTTGAACAAAGGTCAGCTGAGGTGCCTTTTCACTGAAGAAACACTCTGAAAAATTATCTCAACAGAATTTATATACTGTCTTACTTTGGCATGCTCTTATTTAATATATTATTTAATTGAGTAATATAATATAATAACACATAAAAATGGCTTTTGTGAATTAGTAGTTTTTCTGCAATGTCTCTGTAACCCAAGAGATCTTGTTGAGATCTTTTGTAATAAAAATTAGTGTGTGGGAAAACAATTTTATTGAAAAGCACTGTGTTGATATAGAAAAGACTTCCTTTGTGAAAGTTTGATACTTTACTGGTATTTGGAATTTCTGGTGATTTGTTAATTTTTATTTTAATAATCAATTTCTTTCATAATTTGGCTAAAATTCCTTTCTCAATTATAGGTTTAAAAAGGTTTGCTGGCCTGATATACCAAATCCTGAAGAGAGCCTTGCAGTGGAATGGCCTCCTGCTTCATCTGTGGTAATGGTTGGAATTTTATGCATTAAAGAAGGGATCAAATGGAGAGAAAAGCAATCCTTTTCTGGCAGTTATTTTATGAATCAACCTCCCCTCCCCTCTTTATTGAGTTCCATTCTTCTTTTTGAGTGCTACAAAATGCTCTTTGTAGTATTCCAAAACAATAGAGAAGATGCATCTTCATAAAGTATATTCATCTAATTCTTACAGGATATTGAGAAATTTTTTAGAAGTGACAAAGTGGTTGCTGGACATGGTTCATTTATTAAAGTAAATTAAATTTGGACAGGCTTTTGAGTCTATTGAATCAGGTTTCCACATCTGCATACCTCCTCCCTTCTCCACAAAAACTATATTACAACATATAGTAAGATTTGGTATACGGTTGTATCAACAGTTCTGTCTTTTTATTTTTTGAATATTTATTCCTTATTAAAGTTTTGATATGTATTTGAATGGAGTGGAGTTGATCAGGTTTGCACAGAAAGTGTAATTTGTGGATAATGGGATTTAAACTTTTTTCTCAAAAATGTCTGGTTAGACTAGAAAAGATGGACACAATCCAAAGCTGTTTCTCAGCCTTCACTGAAACTCATTATTTCATTAAGCGTAGAAAACCTAATATGAAAATGTCTAGCAAATGGACAGAATAACATTGCTTTTTTTCAGTAATCATTCACATGTAACTGCATCCCATCTGAAGTGCACATGAACTCGTTACTAGTGCACGTCTGAAATTACGAGTCAAACAAAGCTCAAACAGCAATAATTTTTGTATTAAAAAATGACCTGATGCATTATCTATCCCTTTATAACTCTCCAATTTATCTCTTTGTACTGACAGAATAATTCATTTTTGAAGAGAGTATCATCTCAGACTAAAACTGTAGACTTTGAAGACATAGATGTTTTGGAATATTGTTTTCGTGAAGAAAGTCAGGAAGGATCACTGCTAATAAATTATGAAAACCATGTTTCTGAATATACTGATATTAATACGAGAGGCATAACTAACAGAGATGAAAAGATACTGCATAATGAAGAGAATGAAGCTGCTAAATGTTTTTCCCCATCCATGCCCTATATAACAACTGATCAATTTACCAGAAGTCAAGCACATTCAGCTTTGGTACCAGTGAAGGAAGCCCAACCCACAGAAATGGTGGCAAATGATTTGTGTGGATCCCAACAGAATGCAATTAAAAATGAAGAAAATGATGATAAAGAAGATTTAAAGCTGGAAGATTTCAGTGAAAAAGCACTGTTCAATCCATACCTTAAAAATTCAGTTAAAACAAGGGAATTTCTTGTTTCTGAGAGCTTGCCAGAACACAGCGCGGGTGAACGCAAAAGCCAATCAAGTGTCTTACCTCATTTTCAACCAAATGTTCCAGGGCAGTCCTACATAACACTGGACATGTTCAGGCTGGCCAAAGCTTAGTAGCATGAGAAAACTCCACTATAAAATCCACCTGTGAGATATCCCTTGGCACTGCTGCTCATAGGCATTCATATGTTCTAACGTGGCTGATCTCATTTAATTCGGATGGGAACACCCTCTTCCTTCAAACAGCTGTGAAGTAATTTTTTACACTGTGTGTGTACATGTCAGAGTTCACTTTCAGTGTGGATGTTTGGGTTTTTTGTTGGTTTGGTGTTTTGATTTGTTTTGTTTTTTACCAGGCATGCCATAGTGAGGCAAAATAAATAGCTTTTGTTATTTCTTCTTAGTTCTCCTGTATCAGCCTGCTAAAACAAACTGATATTTGCTGCAGGAGCATCCGGCAGTACAAGCAGCTCATCTCTTTCTCCCCACACAACCAGTTCCCGAGGCATGGAAAGCTTGGGTGGACTTGAACAGAGTCAGAATCTGCCGAATCCTTCCTTCAGTTATATGAAGCAGAACTACTTTCCTGTTCTTATTTCCCTTGATTGTATTTTATCTGGTTTTATATATCATGTTTCTCTTGTTTTACAAATGTTCTCTAGATTTCAGTAGCTGTCTTTTTGTTTCCTGACTCTTGAATTATTAATTTGGCTTATAGTTTCTTGCCTTTAATGAGAGTATACTTGCTATGTTATCTGCATTTTGGAAAATGTGTTAATGCTTGCTATGTTGCTTCCTTTCCTATGTTTTTAATAGTCCTCAGCATTTTATGCTTTGTTTCCTGCTTTTTAAAACTGCTTACTGAAGGATAATTTCTTATCTTGCTGTTCCTTTGCTTCTAATTTGTTTCACTTTAAAACTGCGTTTTCCAGTTGAGATTTTGATATTTTGAACTGAAAAAAAGCAACTAAATATGTTATCTTGTATTAGAATAAGCACTGAGTTAGGAAGTTATTTTTCAGGGAAGTAATGAAAAAACACTAAGGCTATAAAATCTTCTCAGATATTCTCTGGTAATTGATTTAGGATTAGGTATTTCTACATGAAGCATATCACTTTTGTCATTTGTTTTATGATTCTGTTAAGTCATATATCAAATTGTAGTTTCCATGTCTCAAACCAGCATTTAAGCAGTAAAACACTCAATCACACTAATTCTCTAACAAGAAAGAGGACATTATTGTAAAACTCGTACTGAAATACTCTGCTAAATAACAGGTTTAAAAAAATGGAGAGTCTAAATACATTGTATTAGAAGGGGGTGTTCCATATGACACATATGGGGATATGGTAATTTTAAGATTTTGAACTGTTTTTACAGTATTTAGAGGCTTGATATCATCAGTCTTGTTTGCACAAGATTGTAGTTTGCACAGCTACAGATTTCTTCCAGGCTAAAAAAGATACAGGAGTTATGGGGATAGAAAAATGAGAGACAAATGTGAACAGGATTAGAAAGCCTTTCCTTTCTGTGCAGGAAGAGGAGTGGAATAATGGGAAGTATATTGTAAGCATGAATGAGGAGGCTGAGCCTTTCCTTGGATGCAGTGGCTATTACTTTCATTGTTCTGGGGGAAACAATGTAAAGTTTTGCATTTAGAATCTTTTTCTGTAGTTTGGAAGCTGCTTTAACTTAGAACAATGTTCCTCTAGTTGCCAAGAAAGGATGGGAAAACAATTTCTGCAAATGTTCCTTATCCAGCAACACTGATTTCGACCTCTTGTGTTTGTTGGATCACTTTCTCAACCACAGTGCTCCAAGATGAAATGCATATATGTTTGCTCTTGTAAGCCCTTGCTCACTTAGGTAAGTCATACTCTGAAATTAGGACAAAGCTTTGGTTAGGTCATTGCTTTTTTCTGCTGCTTCAGTTGGTTCTAGACTTCTCACTCACAGCTACATTGTTGTCTCCCCGGGCTCAGAGCTTACTGATCCTATCACAGCAATTCTTTCCCTTAAATCTCAGTGTTTGTTTTAATATCGCAATATATATAAAAAAAGCATATGCAGAGATATTTTGTGCCTTTCTAGGAATTGTTTAGCAGCCATATGAAAGCTGCATATTCTGAGTTGGATGTTTGAGACAGGTAAAAATGAAAATAATGCAACCTTTAAGCAATCATTAGAAAGAGGAGGTTCTTGCTGGATGGCTTGGGTAGGTTATCCTTGTAACAATTCTTAGGTTCTGGAGGGTAAGTATATCTTTCTTTTTTATCACACTTTATTTCATTCCCTATTGATATTCTGCTTTTCTGTCATCATTCTTCTGCTTCCTGTCTCCATTATTTTCTCAGAAAAAGCAAAATGCCAGAAGTGGGCTCAGTACATTCCAGAAAGTAAGGCTGCCTTTTGCATATGCTTTGGAATGAAAGCTTCTTGCACTTGGTTTGTTTTGCATTGGAAATTGTACTCTTTCTGACCTTTTGCAATTTGTCTTTCAAACTAACAGTGTGAACCATTAAAAAATTAAAACAGAGAAAATGTGTAGAAATTTTTATTAATTTATACTAAATACACCATTTAGACATTTTAGATTTTCATACTCACATGGAATAGGTCTCACTTCGCCTGCTGTTTATAGGGTCACAAGAGAGTGGGCTTTAATCACAGTAATTTTCTATGGCCACAATTTGAGTCGCTAACTTTCTTTGAATATTCAACAACAAAAATATTCCACTTGGGTTGTTATTCAGGCAAAAAAAAAAAAGTTGATGAAGCAGGTACTTATTAGACAGCACTAATTCCTGGGAGCAGACAGTGGTCTGAACAGCTAAGAGGAGCTCAGCCCAGGTGCTTTTGTCAAGGCTGAGGACTAATGAGCATTCCTCAGATTATAGTGTGGCTGGTGAGGGAGTGTGGGATGCACCACCATAATCTACCCCATGACTAAAGTCAGCATCTCTGGGCATGCTACCAGAGGCAGCAGTACAGCCTTGGGACAGAGTGGCAGGAAAGCTGTCCCATGGAAAAGGACCTGGGGGTGCTGGTGACAGCAGCTGAACATGAGCCAGGGTGTGCCCAGGTGGCCAAGAAGGCCAATGACATCCTGGCCTGGATCAGCAATGGTGTGGCCAGCAGGGCCAGGCAGGGATTGTCCCCCTGTCCTGGGCACTGGTGAGGCCACACCTCGAGGGCTGTGTCCAGTGCTGGGCCCCTGACTGCAAGAAAGACACTGAGGGGCTGGAGTGAGTCCAGAGCAGGGCAGTGGACCTGGGGAGGGGTCTGGAGCACCAGTGCTGTGAGGAGCAGCTGAGGGAGCTGGGGGTGTTTAGCCTGGAGAGAAGGAGGCTCAGGGCAGACCTTATCACTCTCCACAATTGCCTGGCAGGAGGTCATGGTCAGGTGGGATTTGGCCTCTTCTCCCAAGTAACAAGTGGTAGGATAAGAGGAAATGGGCTTAAGTCGTGACAGGGAGGGTTTAGCCTGGATATGAGGAAAAATTTCTCCACCAAAAGGCTTGTCAAACACTGGGCCAGGCTGCCCAGGGAAGTGTTGAAGTCACCAACCTGGGGGTATTTAAAAGATGTGTGGATGTGGCTCTTGGGGACATAGTTAAGTGGTGAAATTGGCAGTGCTGGGTTAACAGTTGGACTCTGTGATCTTAGAGGTACCTTCCAACCTAAAGAAGTCCATGATTATATAGGGCACATTCAAAACATAATCCACTTTATTGATGTTATGTTTTTCCCCAGGGCAGAAGGGAGCTGAGAATGAGATGTGAAATCTGATCAGGCTTTTTATAGGTGCATCCATGCATAGCATTCCTGAGTATGAAGATTACATTAGAATTACCTCTGTGCTTTTCTCACCTACTCAACACACTCATTTCATGCTTGTTCAGAGCTTCTTTTCAGCTAGTTGTCCATTACTTGTATTAGTATTTGATCTCCCCTCCAACTTCTTCCTTATCTTCCTCATGGCTGGTAGACCTCACATGAGGACCTGTTCAGCTGCCATATATTATGCATCCTTGCTGTGAGAAGAAAATATGTTGCACATGCACGGTTAAGGAAAGTTGAAATTCACTCACTTTATCTACTGTTTGCAGAAGCAGAACACCTCCAGATGTAGACTTCTATGGAAAGGAGAGGAGTTGGGCCCGTCAGTGCTGCAACGTGGTGTAGCTTCATCAGAAGTAATGCAGTTATGCAGACATGCACATATATCATATGCATATACATATATGCATCTGTGTAACTACACTGATTCCTTTGAGGACTGCCTGTTGAAGTGCTTGTGTACACCTGAGCATATTCATGTGTGCACGTGCCTGAGCCCAGACACAGTGACGTGTCTTAATTAATCTTGTTTGTGCAGGAGTAGCCACAGAGAAGGAGGTTGTTTATGTGTTTTTTGTTGCTGCATAGTATCACCCACCAGCACAAATGGCGTTATACGGGCTGCTGGGATCCTCTGTTTTGCGCTGTGCGTGGAGTCTAGCATAAGAGCCCACAAGGTCCTGGCCCTTGACCAGAAACCCTAGCCCATGTTTGTGCTGTATCTGCTGCTTTTAGATTGATGTTCCTTGTGTCTGAGTTTCCTGCGTGAGGAGGTGACTGGCTCCCTCCATTCACCGTTCAGCGCAAACCAACACTCGGGCAGTCTGGATGCTCAGGAAGCTTTAGACACATGGAGGCTCAAGTCCAGAGCTGCAGGGTAGGAGTATCATCCACTGCTCCCATGATACAGGTAATTGCTAAGATGAACAGTAAGATAATAATTTCAATGCCTTGTCATTGCAGCAGGGCAAGGTAAGGCTAGGCAAGGCACCTCTCATGGATAAGTTGAGTAGATCTGTGCAGACACAACAACCTTAGGGTATTAATACTGGGCTAGGTATCATACATTTTAAAATGACACTGTAAGGCTGGGCAGAACAAATGTCAGAGACCACACTCTATGCAGCCTCAGATGAACTGTGGTGCACACACTGTGGTGTGATCATGAAAGTAAGGTTTAGTCTGGTGTTGTTTTGCAGTTGAATGGTACCAAATCCATTGGCCTTATGTTGTCAGGGATTAGAAATATTACAAGAAAAAATGACTGAAGTTCTACCTCAAAGAAATACCAGATTTTAATTTTGAATGCTCCCTTGATGAATTTTAGCAAGAGACCTTTGTTATAACAGGGGCTTCATGTATTAGGTTGCAAGATTTTAACGTTGCTCATCTAGATGTCAAAATACAAAATACCAAAAATTCAACAGCACAGTGTTTGGGAAGTAGTGTGTGTAGCAAGCAGGTCACACAAAACAGTGTTTTGAATAAAAAAGTCATGCTCCTTAGCATTGTAAGAGGTAATTTGTGAATACTTATTCAACAGCTTTATCTTTTGCTGGTAGCTGTTCTGAAACAGTCAGATATGATATCCTGCTAAAGGTCACTCGGAAATGACACATAGAGCTTATACACCATAAATTATTTTAGGCTGTATGAAAGCTACTTCTAAACAGATGAAATGGATATTAATTTAAGCTAATGTCTAAATTGCTTTGCCCTTGTATCAATCTGCTGCACGGATTGTGCAAGTTTTGTTCTACTGCTCTGTGTTGATGTCTGACATATTGATAACAGGAAGCAAGGCATATTCTCACTGTAGGCGAGTCTTCAGCCCATAAGAATATGACCTTATTGCAAATACAGAGAGTTGTTAATTCCAGCCTCTTCTCTCTCCTGGCACAACAAAAGTAAAATATACAGTGATCTTATGGTGTTTCTGTAGAAAGGCTGGAAAATTTGCTACTCTTGCCTCCTTGCGTAACTAAAGGAATTTATATGACCTGTGATCAAAGGATGGCATTTGTAAACAGATGTGACAAAAAATCATTAAGCATTGTTTTTGTAGCATGACCTGTTCTTAGTCATACTCTTTATTAGACATATTTATTCCAAAATACTTGTTGTACCCTTCTTGTGTACATGTTGTGTTTTGCAGTCTGAGAATTTATGAAGAAGGGCCTAAGCACAATAGTGTCAATTTCATCTTTTATGTCTGTCTTTCTTCTACTTTGCAGAAATTTTTTCTCAGTATTTGACAAAAATGTAATTATTCTAGTGAACTTAGACTAATTTGCCTGCTGTTTCACTGGGCTTTGTAATGATTACCTTGTTTGCCTTTTTTCTCAAGAGTAAATAGTCATCTTACTCGTGTCTCACTATTTAATTAAGAACCACTTCTTTTATCTAGGTCTCTTGAACTCAGAACATGAATATGAAGAGTTACAATCAAAAAATGGGAACAGATGTTTGACTAACACATTCTTCTATGAACTGAGATTTTAAAAATATGTCAATTTCCAAGAATATCAAAACATGAATAGAAACAGATGTGCATACTTATGCTGTAGATTTATCCTATCAGTATCCTAACAGGATACTTGCACAAGTAAACAGCATGATTATTTACTGCTGCCTGTTTCTAGCAGACTGGAGAGAAGATTAATGGCTCAAAACAACTGAAGTGCATGTTCAGAGCAGGGAATAGGGCAAGTTCTGGGTAGGTGGTGCAGCAGATGCTCCACCCCCCACCCACTGGAGCCTGGCCAGCCCCAAAGTAGCTAGGAAGGCACTGCACCCCACCCCCTGCCCCACAACTTCCTTTTCTCAAAATCTGTTACTTAAAATTGGAGTAACAGAGTTTGCTGAGTGCTTTGGGAAGTGCCTTACTTTAATTGGATGTTGCTTTAAAATTTGCCAAGTACTTTATTTTCTAAAGTTTGCAAATAAAAATTTGCTATTCAGCCTCCTGAGAAGTTTGTTGTCTTCTGAGGGTGTTGAAATACCACAGCCCTTGCCAACACTCGCCGAGTGAGGTTGGGGCATAACACCATTCCTGTGCTGTACTTCCTTCAGCTCTTAGAAGAGACAAGTGTAGAAAATGGTCTCACCAGACAGAAAGGAACACAGTTCCAAACCCGTCATGTATCTGCCTGAGAGGTTAACACTCCAGAATGCAGGTTGTCCTGAGATGCTCCAGCTACAAATTAAGGATGTCCTTTCCCAGGGTCCTGAATTACTCAGGTGTCCTGTGGTGACTTTATGTTGCTTGTATCCCTAGTCGTCTGCTGTTGGTGTTGGATATTATGTCCTGTACCTTTAAGGCTGGTTTTGAGAGCGAAGAAGAAGCGTGCAGTTTGTTTTTGAGAAACTGCTCTGACTCCTACACATTCTTCTTCTTCTCCCGGACTGTGCTGTCTACAGACAGAGAGAGCTCGAGCTCTCGTTTTTTGCTTTTAATTAATTTTTGGCTAGCTGAAGCAGAGAAGCTCCCTGGACAGTTTTTTTTTTCTTTTCCTTGGGACTATTTAAACCTGTCCTAGGCTGAAAAAGCCCAGAGAGACACTGGGAGCTCGCACCTGTGGCACACTGGGGCCTGGCCCCCGACATTTTACAGTGCTGGGGAGACTGAGAAGGAGCCGAGCTACACCCACGGCAAGGACACTCTCAATTTTGCCATCTCTCTTCAGAGCAGCAAGAGCTTTTATTGTTTCATATTATTCAATTGTTTATCCTTGTGAGCACTTTGTTTGTTAAATAAATCTTTTTTTCCACTTTTCTCAAAGGACGTTTATTCCCAGACCAGCTGGGGGGGAAGGCCGTTTGGGTCTGCTTCCCAGGAGAACCCCCTTTGGAGGTTTCCTCCCAAATTTGCCCTAAACCAAGACATGAGGTTATTCAAGTGAGCTTTGGGAGCATGGAGGAGGATGGAGGGTTAGCCCACAACTCATTCACTGGGGGATGAGGATTCTGGGAGAGTTGCCCAGTGGGTGCTCAGTAACGGAACAGAACATCTAAGGCTGCAGTGGGCTTGTGTCCCAATTCAAGCTGTCAGAGACTATGCTAGCTATAATATGGTGGTTTATATTTTAAAAGTGCTGCTTTAACACTGACTAGTCCTGTTGTGTAGTGAGGTCAAGACTTTTGAGTTTGGGCATCTCTACCAATATCTTTCTCAGCCTCTTAGGTTGCCTTGATTTCCAGGCACTGCTCAACCCCACACCGATTGAGTAGCAAGTCTGTTGAGCCAGCTAGTGTATTGTTTCAGTTTCAGTTTATGACCTGATAGAACTGAAGTTTGAGTAATTATTTCTTGGAAATGTAGCCTTATTTGTATTTCTTTGGTTGTCAATGCTGTGCTCAGAATGCAGTGATAACCTAGCCAAGGGTAACCTCTGCGGAATTTTCACCACTACATGAGCAACTGTATGTCTAATGGAATTCAACAAAGAAGTAAACACTTCTCATAATCACAGAAAGATTATGCAAGAGTGTCTAGGGATGTCAGAGACAATGAACATAAGATTATAATCACAGTTAATGCTCTGAATGTCCACTTAGACCATCACTGATCTAAACTGAACACTTTATTCTGAAGCAAAGGAACATAAAAGACTTTCTAAAATGTTACTATTGGAAATTATGTCCTAGTGTAAGATACTTCTTTATTATACCAAATTAACCCAGCACGATTCTGCAGTGAATCTTCTCACAGCCAGTGTCTGCTACGTCTGGACATGTTGTATTGCCTTTACTGTCTTAAACAGTTAGCTGAGAGGGTTTGAGCTGGCAGTGGTTTTAATTTTTGTTTCTTTTTCCTGTTTGGTTATGTTTTGTTCCCTTTTAGTGTAGGAGTTATGCAAGTATCAATAGCTTATGAGCTACAGATTTTTTTATTTACAAAAATCTAAATTTTTGTGTTTCTAAATCCTCTGAACACAAAAGGGTTTGAACAGTAGGGGATGGTGTCTTTGCTTTGAACATAAAGCTTTTTTGTCAGTAGCATACTGCCTAGAAATGGTCATACCCAGCCGTGTTCGTGGCTTGCTGCCTTCGCTGCCTGCTTCTCTCTCCCACGACCTTACACGTCCTTCAAACATGCTCCATGCATTTGCTTTCATCTCTAGCTATTATTTGTTCTGTTTTATAGCTTGGCTCACAAAGAGGCTTAGACTATTTCTTGTCTTTAGGGACTGCATCTCTCTTCTGCTTTTGCTTTTATTTTCTGGAGAGCTTAATTGCTTTTACACTTCTTAAGAAAGGCTTCTACAGTTTTTGGGCAGACAAGGTTACCCAACATCTGATCTGCAAGGAAGGAAATGGGGGAGTGTTGAATCATTTTGGGTGAAAAGGAACACAGAGGAGTTTTTGCTATATAGATTTTGCTATTTTTCACTTTGCTGTTTTTCAGCTTTCTTCCAGCACACCGGCTGGTTCTCTGTTTTTAAGTAATGTCTTTATTAAGTAAAGGACAATCCTGGAAATAAGCTGTGCATTACACCTCCTGGCGCACGGTGGTGAGAGGGAGAGGAGATGCCTGAGCTCGAATAGGGGTTGACCCCATCCTTTGCTCCCATCCCTTTTTACCTTTCCTGTGCACATTCCCACCTCCACAGCCCCACTGTCTTGATGCAAAACTACCAAATAAATAGCTGGGAAATTACCTAAGCCTTGGGTTTATTAGCAGTCTGCTAGTTTGTAGATATGGGCCAGGCTCCTGATCTAAGGTAGAAGTCAGGTAGCTCATTTCTTTGCGAGTGAGCTGGCAGTGCTGTGTATAATAGGATAGGAACAGAGCTGTGTGGGGCAAATCACTCACGTGCCTCTGCTTCTTTTGTGGTGACTTGGGCTTTTTTGTAGCCATGTCCTCAGATAAATTCTTGGATGCATTGTCTATGGCTTGTGGTTGTTCTGCTCCCATGACTGAGGTTTAAATTTTTAAGAATTGATTTTTCCTTTAATGATAGGGCTAACTAGAGTTTCTCTCTAGAGCCACATGGTTGTGCAAGGTATCTCTGTTTACTGGAGTTTTTGTGGCCAAGTCTGAGTTTCACTGCCTTTAAAGGAATTTGTACTCTGTCAGTGTTTATTTTTGGTGTTTCTATGCTGACGTTTTTATTTAAGTTACTCCACATGCTGCACTCTCACAGAGTCTGACCTTTTCCCTGCATTACAGTCAACCTAATTTTATAGGCTGATACAAGATCCCTTATTATTCAAGCTCATAAAACAATTCAATTTGCTTCCATTTACAGATGTGTATCTATGCATTATCTATCTATCCAGCATTAATTTATATAAATAAGTAAAATGGAGAGGCTTTCTGACACATGCAAGAATGTTAATAGTTTCACTTAAGGAAGATATCCAGCAGACAGAGGAGTAAAAACACATGCAGCAAATGGAGCATAATGGGAATGTGCTAAAAGAGCTGTGCCCTGAGCAGGCTCTGGAGACACCTGCTATTGCCTGGGGCTATTTGGCAAGCTCTTCTGTCTGAGAGAAGAAGGGGGGGAGGGAAGGATGGACACTCTTCAGGTGTCTGGCTGAAGATGACAAGTTTTATGTAATACATGGTAAAGGACAGTCAGAATACATTTTAAAGTTTATTACAGTGACTCCATTTAGGAAGCTGCCTTAGTACCAAAATAGCACCCTTGCTTCATCCACAACCAAGTCCTGAGTGATGGTGGGGAGAGGCAGTGTGCATGGTGGGGCGGTCCCCGTGGGTCTTTGGTGCACGTTCATGGGTGTTGTTTCGCCACTGACACATGTCCTCAAAATGGGAAAAAGCTGCACCTGTTCAAGCAAGATAGACTTGTGCTGCCACTGGTTTAGTCCAGGAATGGTCTTCAGGAGCCTTGTGTTTTTTCCCAAAGCACTTGGGTCAGTGGTGGTTACTTGCATGGGTAGAGCAGGGCAGTGATTCAGGCTGCAGCAGTGCATGAGAACAGGCTTCCTGTCAGCAAACCCCAGCACATCCATCTGCCCGTGGGGACAAGGAACCGGTAATTGGGGCCTTTTTCATGTAGACCGCCTATTGTGAGGCCCCATCTGGGGGATGGCGTGCCAAGTGGGCTCCGCGATACTGACCTGCCTGGCAACAGGCAGGTGCTGAGCCTGCCCACGGCCTGGATTTATGACTCAGGATTGTGGGTGATGGAAAACTTTAACAAGGGTCAAGGCTTTTGCTCACAAAGGGAGAGGAAGAAGAGAAATCAAGGAGACTTGCTAAACTGCCAGAAAATAAATGTTTAAAACATTCAGGAGATAGTGCCGGAGCAGTCAGCCTGCCAGCTATCACAAGTGGTATGTGCTGCCCTCTCCTGGCACGGTCCTGGTGGGCTGAGGGGGCCGTGGGGCTCCGGAGCCCAGCTGCTCTGCTCGCCCCAAGTGCCATCAGAGGCCAGCAGTGGGGCTGTGCTGTGCTGCTGAGAGCAGCGCTGGCTGCCAGGGGCTGCCCAGGCTGCCCCACTGCCCCAACACCACGGCACATCCTCGCTGGTCCCCGCATGGGTCTCCCCAGCTGCATCCTCGACATCGCGAGTGTCCCAGGCACTGACAGCCCTACATTCTCTGAGGAGCTTTATTTGGGATTCTGGTGCCCAGAACCTGCTGCATGACACTGCACTCGGGTGACAGGCCGTGCCAGCAGCTGCAGGGGAGCAGCTGAGAGCTGCTGGAGCTATGTGGCTTCTGCAGAGCTGTCCTCTCACTGAAACCTGTTGCGGCCCCTGACCCAGCTCAGTGCCCAGGCTGGCTGTGTGACTCAGAACTCATCACAAAAGGGAAGCCAGGGCGACGCCTAGTACACCAGTGCACAATACACTTCCATTTCCAGGCGAGCCTGGAGTCAGATTACTCATCGGGAAAGTCATACTGCATCTCCCGGTTGGGTCACTAGCGCTCAGCCTTCTTGGCTGATCAGGAATTTCCCAGCTATTTTGTAGGGGAGTGGGAGAAATATTTTGGCTCTGCTGGTTGTTTTGTGTGGATGGAGTCTGCTGGGAAGTCAAAAAGGCACTGAATCACTCTGCCATGAATAGCACAAACGACTGGAAAATACATGTAAGATGGTTTTGCAGAGAGGTTCAGTGTTACTGTGATGATCAGTTGTTATAAATGAGAATTTGAGAGTTATAAATCCCTCCCATTGTTGATTAAGAAGTTCCTGTTAATTACCTATTAACAGTTGTACCCATTGTTAGTTGTTGTGGAGTGTTGTTTAACTTACCTTATAGTTGTGGGGTCCGGGGTCCGTGGGTTTTGTCTGTCTGCCTGCAGAAGTCACTCCTGTGCCACCCGAAGCAGCACACACAAGAGCAAGCACCCGACTGGAGGAAACCGCCAGAAATATGCAAATGAAGGCCAGTCGCAGCCAAAGTACCACCATACCGAGAGAAAGTGCTGTCTCTGCTGTCCCCAGACACCAAACAAGCCATCCAAAACCCACCACCATGACGGCACAAGTAAGCTGACTACTTTAATGCAGAATTAATTCTCTCCATGCTGTCAGAGTCCTCTTCCAGTGGCTACCCCTGGACTTTCGAGCCTTTTAATGACTTGCTGTGGTCCTCCTGAGGCCAGAAGCTCCGACCCTGACTGCACTGCACACTGCAGACAGGATCATCACAGCCTCCTCCTTCGAGTGGCGCAGCCAAACCCAGACGGGTCCTCTCCCCGCCCTGCTTTGCTAACAAAGAGCTGCATCTCTGAATAAAGGCTTTGGCCCTGTTCATTACATTCGTGGTCAGAACAACGCAGAGATCCCTCAGCTGCACTGTAACTACATTGCCCAGTGCTGGGCAGGGCTGGCAGCGCTTCTTATGCACCTCTCAGAGGTGCTGTGCTGCTGCCCAGTGCCAATCCTGGCTGGACAGAACTAAGCTACTTCAAAGGTAGAACATGGTTAGACACACCTCCTGCTCCTGTGGCCCACTCTGCCGGCCCCTGCCATGGGGATGGAGAACTGTTTCCTTCCAGGAACCGATCTGTTTCTGGCATTTGTCCTGCACTTGTGGAGCTGAACTGCACTAATGCTCATCAGCTGTGAGCACAGGGGAGCAGGGCACACAAGAATGCTATGCCTACCTAGAAAAGTGAAGGGCCTTATGTGAAACAGCGGCCAGTGAACTACTCTGCAGCAAACCATTTTGGAAAAGGAGTCTTTGCATCGAGCACCACCAAGCATTAATACACGCATGACATGCCTGGGATGGCTCTTCTGTAGCAGTAGTAATTTCTGGTTACATAGAATGGAACACCCCCTTCCCCATGCCACTGCTCCCTCAGCTTTACACTGGTCTATTCAAATGAGGACTGCAGACAGGAAGGGGGAGCAATCTTTCCCCAGCTGCCCACCTTAAAGCCTTTTGTGAAGGTGACCAGGACTGTGATATGTTAGTACTTTTCAGTACTGAGATAAATCTGTGAGGATCCTCCACCCATGAGAAACAAAAGAACTAAACCAAGGTGAGACACAACAGTGCCAGACAGCTGGGTTGGTGATGCCTTTCATGGAAATGAGACTGTGTGGGTAGAAAGCATTGTTTCTGTTTCCAGAAGCAATTACAAAGGCAGGACTAAAGACCATTCACCTGCTGCTGAATATGGTCACATGTGCAGTGAGGTAGCCTTTTAACCAGGAATGTCATGGTCATATTTTCTTGCATGTGAGGCAGCAGCCCAGACTCTTCTTCTGTGGTTACCACTTGGTCAGCCTTACAAAACACCGACTCCAGCACACAAATTAAGTGTGGAATTTTGTTTTGTTTTCTTTCTGCATATGATGTACTACAGAAACGCAACACTCAGGCTCAGTCAGGTAACAAAGAGGAAGACATTCAAAACCGACAATAAAAATAAATTGTAGAAAGCAGATTTTATATGACAATACACATGCAGCTTGCAAAAGAATAAAGACAGTGAACAGGTATTAAAACACATTCCCATACAGAGACAGCTTATGCAGCAATTTACAAGTTTAACCTCTGGCCAGAGTACGCAAGCCCTTTAAAGCTGGCATTCAAATTACCACTAGTTTAATCAGCCATACTTAGTTTAAGAACAAAGCAAAATTTAACTTAATGTTTACATTCACTAGCCATCCAATCCAGCATCAAGGCACTTTCCTTGTTGGTACATCTGTTCCTGTGTTGCACACCTCCACTCACCTCGATGCATATATTGGCACAGCAAACTGGGTGACCAGTAACTTCTTATCCCCAAATAAAAGCAATTGGTTACTAGACAACCCCTGGCTGTATCAAAGTGTCAGGCTATATGTGACACTGTAAACAAAACTGGTGTGTTAAAAAAAACACGGCAAGTTGACTGGATCCATTAACAAATGTGCTTTGATGATGAAAAGTGATAGGTGTTACCAGTTTCACACTGCAGAGAACGCCCATCTGCCACGCCCATGATCCCCAGAGAAGAACAGCTGACACTTTAGCCTGAGCAGGAGGATGTGGATGTGGAGCTTTCCAGCCATCAGTCAACAGTTGTGCCATAAGTGTTTTTCATCTATTGTTACAGAAGTGTGCTTCTGCAGAGTAGCAATGACATTATTGCATATATCCCCTTCAGGTTGTCTTTGCAAATAAATACAAGTACTGGCTAAGGCTGCATTCTTGGAGGTACCTGCTGCCCACCCTCTCTCTGCACTACAGTTAAGAGGCAGGGAAGCAGACAATTGTTGAAATCTGGCCCTTAATTATTATTTTTAGGTTTATCAAATCTTGTGGCCTTAGAAATGCATCCTTGTGCATTGTCAGCACTGCTTTTATTTTCAAGAATGGCTCAGATTGCACAAGTCCTACAAAGAAAACAACAGTGAAAGCACATACATAGGATTTTTAGCTTTTTTTTTGTTGTTTTACTGATGCTTTCACTTTAAAGGAAGAGAAACAGAAATTCATGAGCCCAGTGCAAGATACTTAAATTCAACCTCATCCAGACTTTTACACTTTACTGCAGTTTTCTGGATCAAAAGCAAAGCTGAAGACTCAGGTTGGCTGCAACTCCCTAACAGCTGTTTCATGACAGAATATTCAACATTTTAATATAAACTTCTCCTGTATAACATCATAAGCGACTCCTCGAATTGAAAATGGTTATATGTATCCATCCTTACAGACAGACAGATTATGAGGATTAATGAACTCTTACAGTCGATCAGTCAAGAGAACTTTTTAACACAGTTAAAGGAATGTATTCAAATAACAGTTAATGTCAACTACAACCACTGTCTAATGGGGAAAATAAACTAGTATATTTAGTCCCATTTAATGCACATAAATGACAATGTAAAATGTGTACATCCTGGAGTGGGGTAGACTATTAACAATCTGACAGTCTTTGGAATTTCAGATCCCACCGAGAAGTCAATTCCAAAGCAGCACACACTGACGTGGATCTTGAGTATCTGAGACCTGGCTCTAATTCAACAATTACTTAATTTCAATCAGTATGGTGATCCCCACGTACGGGGCATACTGATGTATATTTTAACCACCTGACAAAGCTCATGATTTACATAGCTGAAGCTCCCACCCAGGTCATGGGGCTTCTCCAGAGCCCTAGCATGCAAACTCCCCCATCCTCCCAGGGCCAAGGTTTTTTCCAGTTTTTGCTAGGCTTCTGTACCAGACAATCACATAATTGTCATAAACTCTCCAGAACAAAGTTTAAGAAAAATTTTTCCTCTGCTGTGCTTGTACTGCCACATTCAGGCATTAACAGGCAGCTTAATTTTTCTACAGCAGCATGTATGAAACAATCCCAAGACTTTCACTACAGCAGGAGAGGATATTCCTAGACTATCTGCCCTTAAAGTGAGACAACACTCCAGAAAACAGTATTAATCATCTCCTGGTCTAACAGAACCACCACAATAGAACTACAAAGGTAATATATTCACTTCTCTTGTAAACAGAGGAGCATTAACCAGACTGCAATCAAGAGGTTTTTTTAAATATGCTAATATATTTCTACTAGCCTCCCGCTCCCACCCCCAAATTAACAGTCCTTACAACTACTCTTCCACCTGTACCTGAAAAATTCCAGTCCAGGAAATCAAGATGGACACTATCATGTCTATACTGAAATAGCCATTGGTGAATGGGGGGAAGGGTTGAGGAGGGAGAAAACTTTAATTACAATGTTAGGGCCAAGCTCAGAAAATTTCAGTGGGTTGCTATTATTACACTGCAGAGACTCTTAAAAACCTGTACGCAACTGTTTGATACAATTAGATTTTTACAGTCCAAAGTACAAAATCTGGTTAAACCCTGAACACTGCAAAACATATTTGGCACATAGGTTTATGAACTAGTTGTAAACCTGTTATTTATATGTATTGTGGCTTCTACAAGCTGTTCACCCACCAGGAGCTCCTGCTTAGAGTTTAGTATTTTAGCCCTAGATAAATGCACTCTCTCAAAAGAGAGCATGTTACTGCCAGCCAGCCAGAACTTTCTCTAGGACCCACTCACTTCTTTGAGTTTATTACCACTGGCCCATAAACAACAATGAAAGATGCCAGAAATGACAGGCCAGAACTCTTGTTAGCACAGACTTTAAAAATCAGAATCTCTTGCTGCTCTTTAACATCAGGTTAAGTCTTGAATGGTCCATGATTCACAGCAACTGAGAGGAAAATATTAAGGGAAGATACCCTTCCCTTTACAGAAACACAAATAGCAACGTAAAGAATACCTGACAATCTCCCTCACATAACACATGCTATCAAAAGTTAACATTACTGAATCACAAAAACATAATTAAAAATACCCATGTTTTTGAAAACATCCAGACTTTTGCAGCACTGTTTAGACTACGTAGCCAGGTTGTGGCCTACAATATTTCAGAGATGAGAAGATGGATTAAATGGATGTGGCTGCTGGGCAGTTCTTCTAAGCCTGCACACTGCTCAACAGAGACTTCCCCTTTTACTTATGGTTTCTACAGTCACTGTGAAGTTTGCATAGAGAAGATAACTCATCCCCCAGTAAAGTAACTGCTATTTTTTTCCAAGAGGAATGTGTTCCAAAAAAGGAATGCTCCTTCAACCTCTGAAAGATGTAAAATGGTCTCTGCTGTCTCATGATAGCAGTTTTCATTATGCCTTTGACCTCTGGGAGGGAGTTTGAAGGTGCTGAGTGTGCAGTGGGGTGAAAAGGAAGAGGAATGGTCTGAAGAAAGGTGTAATTATAGTAAGCTGCAACATAGCCTTTTAATTTTAAAAAAAAAGTGCCTAGATACAGAAAAATACTGTCAGGAAAAAGGAACTGTAGAATACTGAAATGTTATTAAAGATTCTGCATTCTTTATCTGTTTTAAATATTCCAAACTTCAAGAGATAATCTTACAAATTTACTCTTGCACTTAATTTCTTCATAACAAAAGCAAAAGACACATGTGGACATTTACACATAATATCCATCCTTCCATGCAAGCTGGCAGACAAGGGAAGATGAAGTTATACTGACACAGGCCTTTCAAGGGCTTTTAGCAAGTGCTCTGCAGAACAGCAGTACCAGAGGTCACAGCACAAAAGGTTTCAGGTGGTCTTAAATACATAGTTATTTTGCTGAGGGAGAAATAAAACTCTTGTTTTAGTCTCACAAAACAGCATTTAGTGTTTTGAAATGAAGTTTTATTAGTGTCAGATTAGAAAGCTGACTAGCCTATACTAGATTTAAAATTAATTAAAAAAAATCTTTAAGAGTGTCATAAAATTTCTGGTTATCACTGGAGAAGGGGTTTATTGTCATGTAATTTAATTTTTGTTTAAACACTGGTAGAGGAAGTTTCCAAATGTAGATTCCTCAAAAAAATGTGAACTATTTGAGCAGGGGAAAAGTGAGATATTAAGAAAAAAGTAAGGAATTTTAACAACCACTTAAGTGTGCTACCAGCAAAGTTCAAATTCAGAGTACAAGTTTTTAGTTCCAAGAGCATCAATGACATGAATGCTTTGGCTGCTTTCAGTTTCAAGGATGTCCTGCAGTATTACCAGTGAGGTTACAGCACACTAATAGCTGCAGTCTGTCAGGAGGAAGGTCTTATTTCCTTTCTCCTGAGCACTCAGAAAAATGGTAAAAGCTTACAGCTTGTTACTTGAGCTGTACACAGCAAAGGTGCACTTATTAAACAAAGGCATATATGACCACAGAAGTTTTATATAATCAAACAGTGACTAGGTTACAAAGCCTTTAAATAACTCCTGATCTCTGTTGTCATCTGATTTCCAAACTTTTGAATATGAGACTGAATTGCTGTGCATCCAATTGCAAGACACATCTTTTAGGCCAAATGACTCTATAGTTCATGTGTACACACATCTAAATGTACGTAAAGTATCAATTACTATAGTAGCATTCAGATTCAAGCTATCTTAGTGTTTTCCTACCTGTACACCATAGCAAGTTCTACTTAATTTTTTTGATTTTTAAACAGGGATGAAAATGATTGGCAGGTCTGGTAGGCTGAAAATTGAGGCACTGGGCCAAATCAAAATTCCATAAGTCAATTAAGTTATTGGAAAGTGTATCACACAAGTATTCTTCCATGTCAGAACACTCAGCTTCAGTCTTACTTTTGCACAAAGCTGCACTGTGCAACTAGAGCTGGATTTTTAGGCTGGTATACTGCCACGAATCAAAGTGTTTCTTCTGGGAGGTCTACTGGTTGATGTGGATATTTAAAACTTGACCTTTTTAACCATGTGAAATTCTGTTATGAAGAGGCACACAACACCCAGTGTAGCACAAAGGCTTATTCAGCTATCCAGATGTAAGGTTTTATGTAGTGCATAAAAGTAAATCTCCAGTAGGTCTGGACTGGAAATTTTCCACAAAAACAGTCCTTATTGTATTTTGTCAAATTACTCTTTGCTTAATTTCAGTTTTTCTATCTGCAGTAAGATAAAAATACCTAGCTTACTTTATCAGAAACACAGGGGAAGATGTGAACAGGCACTAATGAAGGCCTAAAGAGAGCCAGTCTTTTCTCTCACTGAGGCATATAGCCCCCTTGTCTCACAGTCTGTGGGAGGTAACTTTTTGGCATTTCATCACCTGACAGTGGATTTTCTTCCACTGTTTCAGGTCTCACAGTTTGTCCTTCAGTACATGGCTGTAAAACACTTGATAGAGCAGCTTCCTGGGTATTTTTTTCCATCCCAAGGCCCAATGGCTGTGAACTCTGACCTGAGATCTGCAGTTGAACAAATCCAACAAGATCTCCCTCACTAGCATGAGTAATCTGCTTTGTTCTTTCAAAGCATGGCCTATCTGTGTTGATTTCATCCTGACAACCATTTTGTCTGAAATACAACTGCCTCTGTGCTGTACTGTCAGCTCCTCCAGCATGATCCTCTGATCTCTCTTCTGAATCTAGCAGTGGCTGAGTTGATTCAGACCTTGAAAAGACTTGTACAGGTGTCTGGTCTCTGTAGCCATTAAGCACTACAGTCGAATACTGTACAGTGCTTGAAGTGTTCTGTGTCGTTTCACCTTCATCGCTGTCAGAGACGCTTTGCCTGGGAGAAGACATGCATGAGGATCCTCCAATACCACTGCTGTGCCCTTCTGAAGTACTTTTTTCTTTTTTGAGTAAGTCAAAAGGTTTTAGATCTTGTTCTGAGAAAGACTTCTTGTCGTCAGCTTCTATTTCTACAACGCTTACATCTGTAAAGCTGCCTTCTGGGTACATCTGATCTTTGGAATTAAAGTTATGCTGAAAGAAAGAGATGCATGTTGCCTAAGAGGAAGGTTATGTTAAAAATCAAAAGTCTTAATAAATATATTAATTTTTATTCATAATGCCTTTGAATTTCCTCATGTAAGTTTTCTCTTCACTAAGTCTGGCAGTATCTCCAAAGCATGTGTTAAAAAATGAAGGATACAGCTTTGTTTCCAATAGAGAGTCTTAATTATGCAGCTATTCTAAAATCATAGTGGATGTGTGAGCAAGTCTTTGCTCTAATTTTTAATTATTCTTAAGAGCTGTAAACATAGAAGCATTTGCTGTGCAGCACAGGAACATTCTATCCTGAGAACCATACACTACTTCAAATAATGTACTCAACATCAGAATACTTCTTCACAGAAATTAGCCACTATTTGTTGAGCAGAATTTGCCTGGTCATTCACCCCACGTGTGGCATAAATTTTGCTGCCATCTTCTCATTCATAAGGAACTGTTTAGAGTCTTCTCTCTCATTCATGACTGAACTGTGCAAACAAGTCACTTCAGGGTTTTAAGTATGGGAATCATGAATTGTTTACTTAATGCTGACTTCCCATAAATGAGCCAAGAAATGAGTACCTGACCCTTCCAACTAGTAAACTGAATCTAACTCACAACTTTAAAGGCCATGCTACACTTGGAATTTGTGGTAAGAGCCCTGTGAATTTAATGCTGAATCTACAGATGCAATAAAGTCTTCTAACCTTATTGTTATCACAATGTCA
>WAAE01017802.1:0-11305 GCA_013400495.1 Nicator chloris | reverse complement strand
CCCCCTTCCCCCTCCCCTGTCAACGGGGAGGAGATCAAGGGAAAGGGCTCTCTGCCAACTGGCTAGGATCTGCCGTCTCTTCCTCTAAGTGAGGAGAGAGGCTTGGGACTGATTTACTTTGGGATTAATCCCCCCAGCTCCCGTGGTACATGGGATGGGGCTAAGCCCTCCCTTCAGCCTCTCCCCTCTCCCTTTCGGGAGAGTGGCTGAGGCTTAGCCCCTCCCGTACAAACCTATGGCCACGGCACGGTCCCAAGTTACCTTCCTGAAAACCAGAGGCAAAAGAGGCAGAACTTCCTGCTGGGTGTCTTTTTAACTCCTTTTGACTAGTGGAGGAAGTTCGCTAGACGTAACATCCTGATTCGCCTTTTTTTTTTTTTAAACCATTACAACATGTTAAACTGGAGTCATACTGTACTACAAAGAATATAATGTCCCAGGGTTTGGCTGCTATGAGTATTGGAGAGGAAATAGTTGGACAAAACAGTAAAACAAGTTTCAGGGATAGTAAAACTGAATTTCAGCTGCCTGTAACTCTAGTATGTAATAAAACATTTTCAGATTTTGATGTATAATTAAACTTTTGGTTGGAAACAGAAGTGGAATGACTTGGAGATCATACAGATTACTAGCTGGACTGGGAAATTATAATAAAACATTATTAAGCTTTCAGATTTTACTTTATATAAGAATTCTGATGCTGTTTTTATATTGCTGGGCACACTGATGAAGTCTCTGTCAAATCTCCTCCTATCCCAAACAATTAAAAAAATTAATAATTCTGGATATAAGACAGATGAAATAAAGACCACCTAAACTCTAGACATCTGCTTTAGTTTGAAGTATTTGAGATTTTCTCACAAATGTTCTGATTTATCTTAATAGCTACTGGATATAGTTTAGGACTGGGCAGTTAATCATACGAGATGTAGAAGGGTTAATCCAAAGGCTACTTAGGCTCTGCAAAACCTGATCCACTAACATTAAAAGAAATGTTAAATCACATACAGATTGTGTGTACCTCACAAATCTGCTTCACTGGCACACACACCAGGGACAGATATGACATGTTGCTTTTTTGTATGACTCATTTACCTGAGTAACAATTTAGTTTCATTCAGATCCTTTAAATATGAGGTGGCTGTCTAAAATGGCACTTGGATTGTTCTCTTTTTGAACAATAATCAGATTAGTTTTCATTGTTTTGAAAACTTCTGTTTATGTTTATTTCTCTTCCCTTGTGTTATAGGTCAACAACCCTGAGTGACCAAGAAGACAGAAATATCCAGAGAGGTGTAAACAAGCATTTTGAAGGGCAGAGACCAAGAATCTCTTAAAACAGGTCAGTCACTGCTAGAAAAAGTTTTAAATTTTTTTTGGCAGATAATCTACTTAGAAAGATTTTCTATTCTCTTGCTAATTTTTCCGTCATCCCTGTTGGACATTTCTGCCCCACTAAGTAAGTCAAATGCCAAATCAAATGTTTATATGGCCATGGTCTAACTGAGGAGTAATATTTCCAATTGTGAAGATAGGGTAGAAAAAATTATTTTACTTTTTTTTTCAGTGCAAATACTGATCATCTTACAAAACAAAACTTTGAAGTCGTCAGTTAGTGTGTAGAAAATTTATTTTCTTTTCCTGGATTTTTTTAAGGTGTTTCCTTCTGTACTCCAGAATTTAAAAAATGTAAAATCTAAACAGACATACCAGACATACTCACCATAAACAGTATTTTTTCAGTGGTGGTGTTTTGCACGTAGCTTTAGGCCCTTGAATGGATTTTATACTTTTTTCATGTTGAGTCATAAAAACAAAATATGGTGGTTTTTTTTCCCTCAGGAAGCACACATTTGTAATGAAACATCTTCCTAGCTCGGCCTGTGTATGCACCCAGTGAGCTGGGGACAAAATTTCAGCTCAACTGAAATCAAATTTCCATTAATGAAAGTCAAACTCAAGACTGAATTCCAAATTTGCTTAATAAACAGCTTCAATTTGTTTGTGGTTTGTGAGTACTTTATGTTTTTCTAACTACTTAGCTTTTATATTACTCAAAATAAACATCATTAAATACTGCAAACTCTATCAAACTGTTTTTTTTTTTTCTATAAAACTCTGTTTGGATGACTGGAATGGGTTTCATTTAACTGGAGAGAATAACCTGTTTCAGCAACATGGGTTGTGTTGCTAATATTTTCCCATTGCTGCAATGTGTGAAGGCTGGAAAGTTCAAATATTTCCCTTGGGGCAGACACTGTCTGGATAAATTAAGATAAAATAACAGTTGAATATATTGGGCTAACCAAGGTGCAGTACAAACGATCCCTGTGAAGGAAGAAGAAATTATTAACATTTTAAATATATCTCCTATGAAAAAATCAGTCTTAGTTTTCCCTGATTTGTCTAATTAATTATTTTTAATATATGACTTTGTGGCATAAAGATATTTGTGTATTTCTGTAAACTCATGTTTTAAAGGCATTAATCAAAAGCATGCAAAAGAGATGGTATTTTTAGCAGTGCAGAAAGAAATTTTTCAAATGTGGAATCACCCTGCAAGATCTGCTTATTATTGGAAAATATATGTTTTGATGAAGCCATGAAACACTTTTTGATTATTTTCCTAAATCAGTGACTCGGACAAGAATTTCGTGCTCCACTAAGTCTGATTTTGTACACTGAATATTGGCTTAAAATGAAATTTAAAGAACAGCTTTGTCCCTGTTTGTTTTGTTTCTTGATTGTTGCTGTTCTTTGGAAAGTACCGGTAAGAGCTGCTTATTTTCAGAAGGAAGAGCATATTGCATCTTTCACAGTGAGAATTTCTTCCAATGTATTTGTCATATTTTTAGCTGAATAAATGTTAGCAAGGGAAAAAAACGACCCACACCAAAAAACCCCAGTTCTTAAATGGCATGGGTAGATTTAGAAACATGCAGGACAAACTGAGATTGAGGGATTCTTCCTTCTCTTCTGCTTTATGCAAAGGAGCTTCTGGCTACATCTAATGCCTGGAAAACTTCTCTTCCATCCAAGAGAGCAGATGTCTCTCCATCATGCACTGTGCTAGGCTTGTAGCATCAGTGAAAATCACGCTATGTTGTCTTGAGTCCTGTTTGCAGGTTAGGCACTTTATAATCTTCAGATATTAAGAATTTCTTGCCCCCATATCTGATATAATGTTCTATGGTTATGCAGGTACTCTGTAGTAAACATTTGCAAAAAATGGCAAGGAAGAAACAGATGTTAGGAAGAAATTCTTTACTGTGAGGGTAGTAAGGCACTAAAACAGGTTGCCCAGAGATGAGGTGGATGCCCCATCCTTGGAAGTGTTCAAGGCTGGGTTGGATGGGGCCCTGAAAAACCTGATACAGTGGAAGATTGACCCTATCTGCAGCAGGGGGATTGGAAGTAGGTGGTCTTTAAGGTCCCTTCCAACCCGAACTGTTGTCTGGTTCTGTGATTTTTATGTGAGCAAATTGGAACAGGTCATTCCAAGAGATTCTTAACAAATCTATCTGTAAAAAAGTGTTGATTTTGAATGAAAATCTGAGAAATTCCAGGAAATTGGGAGTATGATCTGCTACTGCTGTAGCAGATGAGGCATAGGATTTGGGAAATGTGATATAAGACAGCTATTTAGTCACTGAGCCTCAAGAAAGTCACAGGCCAGCTGATAATGGACTTCAACAGAGATTTTAATGCTGAGAATTCACTTAATGTTAACCAACATGATTTCATAGAAATTAGGTCTTGTCAAATGAGATTTTTACTGTTCTGAGGGACTACAAGTCTGGTTGATACAGGTGACAGCTGTGCTGGCACGTTTTTAGAAAGCATTTGACTTAGTGACACCAATATAAAAATTATTACTCTTCAACAATGGTAAATTCAGAATGGCTGAACTACTAACACACAAACTGTATTTGCTAGGAATGGGTAGCAAAATCAATTACGATCTAGTGAGGTTATATGGAAATAGTTCTCAGCTTAGTATTTTACTTGAAACCTAAAAGAAAAGTAACTATTTGAATTAGTGAGAAAAGTCATGGAGCAATAAGTGATGGAAATGGTTCACTTACACAAAATTATTTGGATCAAGACAGGTGGTACAGATGAACAACAACTAAGTTATTTCAGCACATGTATGTTCAGATGTGATAGAACAAGTGGTCAGTGCTCAAGAGGACTTTATTGGAAAGGGAAGTTCCCTGGAGATGCATCATTACCTACGTGGGGTAGGGTAACCTGTCTGTGAATGTCCTTTGTGTGGGTCAGGGCAGCACCAGGGAAATATGTGTCTGAAAGAATTCTGATTTTTCAAGTAAATAAGCTTAACCTGATCTTTATATCTTGAAAAGTGGTTGCTCTCTTTGATGCAGTGGATTATGTGTCAAAGTGTGAGACTGTAGTGTGAGCACAGTCTGATGTCTGTGGGGGAATCAATCTGTCAGCAGGAGCTGAGAAACATTCTGAGATAAGCAACAAGAAGGATGTACTAAAAATATTTCCTTCAACTTGTATTTTGTCTCAGAGTCCTCACCCACGCCATCCTTTTGTGCTGGCAACAAGTGTTCACAGCTTCTTGATGAACCACATGGATGTATCAGTCTGGATTAGTTTAACCCAGATCATCTCCCTGGGCCTTTACAATGCACAACCACACAAATGATAGAAAAATTTGTGTTGGATGGGACCTCAAAAACCATCAAGATCCAACTCCCCATCCACTAGACCAAGTTGTTCAAAGCCCTGTCCAACCCAGCCTTGACCACTGCCAAGGATGAGGCATCCAGAACTTCTCTGGGCAGTCTGTTCCAGTGCCTCACCAGCCCCACAGTGAAGAATTTCTTTCTAATTTCTTATCTAAGCCTACTCTCTTTCAGTTTAAAGCCATCCCCCTTGTCCTATCACTACAGGCCCTTCTCGAAAGTCCCTCTCCAGCTTGTAGGCCCCTTTAGGAAAACAACTCCAACTCTCTCAGCCTGTCTGCATAGGAGAGGTGCTCCAATCCTCTGGTCATCCTTGTGTCTGTCCTCAATCTGTGCCAGCACAAGGTGATCACAAGGACTGGGCCTGTGCAGAAATGGGAAGCTGAGAGACTGATGGTGCCTGTCTTTTTTTAGCATTGATGCTACTTTAACCTGTAAGTATCCTTTCAGTTTTAAAAATGCAGTGAATTATTAGGCCTTATCTAAGTGAAAAATTGAGTAGAGTACAACTAAATTGGTTCTAATGCTGCTGTCAGTTTCCAATGTTTTACGGTACTCTAACTGAAGTCAAACCAAGTAGCATATTTTCCTGATTTAGCTAGGGAGTGGAAGTAGAACCTAGGATAAGGATTCTAGTGACAACTGTTAGCTATCCACACCCTAGGTTCCTGTATTAGATGTTCCCGGGCTTCCCAGCATGATCTGCAGTAATCTAAGTCCTACTTAGCTTCTTTCAGCATTGAATGCAATTCTGGAAGTAAGCTTGATGTAATTTATCAAGAAGTTTAAACTTTTATTGTAGTGGAAGAATTTTTTGAAGTATATAGAAATTAAACTGGAGTGAAAACCCACCTGATACAGACTAAGGCAGACTCCACAAAGATTTAGTCAGTGATATATGCAGTGTTCTAAATTTACATTCTGCATTCCCAAAAAAAAGGTAAATGTACAGAGAAATCTGAACAGTCACAGCCCAAAGTTGTGTTTCTAGTTCTTGTGGAATTTCAATGTAAGGGCTTCATCAATAGCATTTTAGGGTGTGCAAGGATTAATGGATAAGCTGAATAACAATTAAGTTTAAATTGCTTCTCTTGCTCCAATTCAGTACTACTGCACATTTTTTTCTGGCCAAGTTGTGTTTGAATCTTTGATAATTTGCTCATTCTTAGCTTAAGCGCACCCACTTTCATGTGGTTTCATTTACATTTAACTCTCATTATCTGATCTCTCCATCTTCCTGAATTTTTTAATAAAGGTTATTTGTATGTGACAAAATTCAAGCTCAAACTTTTAGAAAACATTTTTACATGAACAAATGCAATCTCAACCACTATAAACCCACTTCCAACACTTCTACATCAAAATGTGAATTTAGAAGATGCATAGTAATTAGCTGGAATGCATTGAGACTGCAATAGGAAGAGTTTGGCCTATTCAAGAGATAAGTCAAAAGAAGAATTGTGGGTATCTCTTATGCAGAGGGTTTTGGCAAGTTCATTTCTTACATTTTTTCCAATATTAGCCTTCAGAATTTAAATGTTTTCTTCTGGTTCTTAATGACTGTATGTGTTGCTTTTATTTCCTCATTTTCAGGAGGAATTTCATTGCTTTTGTCTGAGTTTTGTTTTAGTTTTAATTTCTGCCTGTAAACTTCACAATTTCACATTTATTTCACATTAATTTCAGCCTAAATGTGCTTATGGCATATCTTTACTGAGGGGTATGTGAGGCAAGAGATGTGCCTAAAGAATTGTGGGGTGCAGAAGTTTTTCTTCAAAATCTTTTTGCATTTCACCTCTTTTACAACAGTTTTTCCCTCAACTTTAACAAAGCATTCTCTTTTCAGATTCATTTTATTATAAGAATTATTTAAAATGTAATTTGAAAATTAAAGAAAGTCATTTACTTTAATTCTTCTGATTTTTATAAAAATTTTAAAAGGGGATGTTTTGTTTAATTTTTGTGGGTAGCAGTAGGTCACCAAGAAAGCAGTGTAACATTACTTTGAACTTTTTATCCTTAAGCAGAAGATGTATTTTCAGTTAGGCAAAGTATAAATTACTTCCTCAGTTATTCAGGTTAAATGCAATCCATACAGCACAAAAATCTTATCCTGCTCTTTGTTTATCCATCCATGGAATCTGTGAAGAAAGTGCATGTGGTTCACATTTCTAATGTAAGCAAAGAACACTTGAAATTATTTTTATTTTTTTTTTACATATTAAAGAGTATCAAAAGAATGAAATAAACCTTTTCCCAGTCCATTTAAAAATTCTTGGTCTTGGGTCATCATTAGATTTCTACTGGAGATTACTTTGGCTTCTATAGTTTTCCTATCCTACAGATATTTCCCCCCTCAAGCCAGTTTGGTTTTTTACTTTTTATTCCAAATGTTTGCTTCTAAGCCTTTTCATAGCCTTCTCCTTATTGTCAGCATCTATTTTTCTTCCTTTCTTGTTACTTTTCCATTTCTTTGAATAGAGCTCTTTAAACATTTACAGTTTCAGAAAGTTTCCAATCTGCCATTACTAGTAAACTCTTCAAGGAACTCTTCATCTAGAAGTGTCTAAGTAGGACATTGCTACTTCATCAAAAAATTTAAGTATTTTTTTCCTAATTATGTGTCAATTTAAATTGTCAAGCTCTTGTAGAAACCCTTGTGTTTGGTGGTCGTTTCCTTAAATGCATTCCAGTGAGAAAGGCAAGGGCTGTGAGTGTCAGCAAGATATGCCTTCAGACTCTTTAGGTTTGATTGCATTGCATTATAGAATGCTTCATTACTGGTTTAACCTCTCAGAGGTTTTCAGCTGCTGTTTTATTTAGCTATACTGACTACACTGCCTACAGCAACTCCAGGCAATGATTCCCCCAGTGGCATGCATGAGCTGCCCTGCTCTACTGCAAAAATACATTATGGCTGAATTTGCCCTCAGAGTTTGGAAAGATCTAAAGTCTTCGGAGACTAAAAATGTGGTTTTTTCTTTGTTTTAGCTGGCAGTATGAGCCTCTGGCATTTTAAAGTGCAAGTCATTAGCGTCCACAAGGGTGATGTTAATATGTCTGTGTTTCAATCTCAGGACATTTTCCAGTTGCTTCTGCCACAACAATCTCTGCCATCTCAGTGCTTTTTAAGCCCCTTGTGAATTCAAGTAAGCTTTGCAATGCCAGTAAGAATCACTGTAGGTTTTGGCTGAAACCAGTTGCTACCTGATTTATTCTTTTTGCAATAGTTGGCAGTGAGGTTGGAAGTCTTTCTGAGCTGTTTAACTTGACAGGAGTGAAGAGAAGGAGGAATGTTAATGTTTAGAAACATTAAACACAATCAAAAGAAAAGCTAGAGGAATTTGAACCTCCTCCTTTTTTTAATTATTTGTATTTTTAAAATTGAGGAGCTGTGATTTAGAATAACAATAATACTCATTTGTACATATGAAATCTCAGCAACAGTGATAGCAACACATCCAGAAATAAAGGCAAACTAAAGGATCAATTGATGGAGTCAAGAGCGTACCCTGAGGGACCAGATGACAATCCTCATGGATGAGAAGGGTGGAATCTGTCAACAAAGGTAATGCCTTGTGGGAAATGCAATAAGGCAACATAGAGATCAAGGGCTGACCCTTTCACCCAGCGTGTAAGTGCCGAGTGTGGATGTACAGCGTGTTTGGTCAATTGCCGCTCGCTTTCACTGGGAGGAATGTCAGAAATATTCCCCCTTCCCTTTTAGACTGCTTTCCTGTATTCCCTCCAGTTCCCAGCTCAGGCGTAATCCCAGCTCCCACAACCAAGAGGAATGTAATCTAATCAGAGGGATAGGGCAGAAGAAGAAAAGTGGTCTGAATGTGAAGACAACCGAGCGAAGCTAAAAACGTAAATGTTTTGGCAAGCCTTGACATTTTTAGGCATTTCATTTGGTCTTGAGGAAAATGAGGTAGTGTGGTGCCAAGCCAAAACAGCCTGGGGTCAGATCTCAAGGTTTCACAGCCCACATGGCCTGTCCTCACCATGTAAGCATAAAAAAGGACTGGGGACAAAGAGATTCAGTTTCTTTTGTGAATTTCTTCTGATTCTTTTTTCGTTCCCCCCTTGTTTAAATGAAGAATCTGCCAGGGGTTAGTCTCTCATCTGCAAGCTGGGAGGGTGTCTCTGGCACAGGCAGGCTCCTGCCCATTCCTGCCACCTGCACAGAACACAGATCTGTTAGAAAAGAGTGGGAAGGGACATCTGTGCACGTGTGGCCACCCACACGTGTTTGCCATCTTGTATCCAGCTGGGGGAGGGCTTAGTGGGAGAGCTTGAACGGAAGGGATAATCCTGGATCACATTATAATTGCTGCTTCCCAGCGGATTTGGTGCTTTATAGGACAGAATTTCTGGCTCATGAAATATATGAAGAGTCCCAAAAGAGTTGTGGTTTGGACAAAGCTGATCCAGGTCTTCAGAGATGTAGGGAGTGAGATGATGGTGTACCAGTAAAAAATCTCTCTTCAGTTCACCAATTTCTTTTTACATAAATTATCATGTTTATTGATAACTATAAGGCTATTCAGATATTTCTAAACACAGATTTCTTGAAAATGTCACAACTCCTTGTTTTGGTCCTGAGTAACATGTTTTCCTTTGATTAATAACTTTCACTCGTAATATTGGGAGTGTGGATATTCATTCAGGGCATTTCCTTGGGTTCGTGTGTTATAGTAGCAAGTAGCTCTCATCCAGATAAGACCTTACTGAAACCATGTGTTACTCTGAATGTTGGTAATATTTTATGTTGTATGTTTGACCTGCTTACACATTGGCCTACAAGGAACTAAAAACTTCAAAATAAATTTCAGTTTTGATCAAATTGCAGCCATTCTGTAAGGATGGACGGTGAAAGCATTAAAAAGCAGAACTCAGGTGTTGGCTAATTCACAGTAATTTCAATATCAACATCTGAGGAGAGGGATGGACTCTTCTTTGTATGGAAGGAGGTTGAGCTGCCTTATAGGAACTGCAGCAGTAAATTTATGGTGACAGGAATGAAAATTCAGAGTTTTGTGACTAGAGTTGGAAAGTTAATGGATTGCAGTGTTAAGCACAGACTTCTACTTTTTGTATATCAGAGCACATCTTGCCTGTTTTTATTTGGTTTGGATATGACGGTAATGAGTTATGCTGATGCTCTGAAAACTATGTTGAGATGCTCCTTTAAAAGTGTGAATTTGACAGGATTCACAGACAGGTACCAGAATTAAAAACTAGTAACCTGTGTCTTGTATTTCTCCTTACCTGAAAGTTGCACATCAGAAGTAAACACACACTTAGGAAGCTTTCTACATGTTTTACTGACAAGAAGAGTCAAGGATGACTGAGGGCCTGTGTTCATGTAACACATCTGTATGACACAGATGTTCAGTGCATCTTAGCAGAAGCTAAGTGGTCTGATGTATTTTCAATGTAATTTATTATTGGCTATTTGCAAAAGAAGAATTTAATAAATAATGGTCAAGTTTATTTATATTGTTCAAAACATAGCATTCCATTTTATACCAATTCAACACACATTTTTTGAGAATAATTGCCTGGGAATAATCCATATCCCTTTTATATAAATTCAACAGAAATTGTCTGAGAATAATAGCTACAACGGGTTCTGTTTTGCATATCTATCATTCTTCCAGTTGGATGCTCTAAAAGCATCTAACAAACAATAATAAATTTAGCTTTACAACACCCTGCTGGTGTGAATGAATATTATGGACCTTTTTTAAAATAGGAAAACTGAGGCATAGAGATATTAAAGCAAATGCCTCAAGGGTAGCCACTGACATTACTTTGGGATGCTTCCGTTCTCTCTCAGTGAAAGAAAATGACACTACATTGTCAAACAATACATTATCAAATTGGTGAAAGTGTGAGGAAAAAGTTTTGTGATGCTGTCATCACTTCTGCACTATTTGTCCTTGGCAAATGAGCAGTAGTCTAGAAGGATGTTAATGATTATAAAGAAAATCAGATTATCTGGAAAGAAAGTGCTGTTGTGAACATCATCAGATCTTTTGCATAATGTAGAGCATTAAATACTGTGACCTTGACAACTTGTAATAATGTACAGTTGTATGTGAACATGACTTTTAGATGACTTTCTAAAATAAATTATGAACATTTTATGTTTTGATGATAAATCCATTCCAGATTTTCTAAACATGCATTTAAAAATATTTGTCTTAAATGGGCAGGGAAATATTTCAAAATGTCACTATCCTTATACCTCCAATGTGGTATTACAGAAAGAAAGATACAGAAAAATTCTCTCAGATATTGCTGCAGATATTCAGTTTTGCTTGTGCAATAGGAAAAGTCATAAAAAGACAAGGAAGAGACATTGTGTGAAATTTTAAAAGATCTTGCAATCTTGATGAATGATAAGCAATTAGCACCACACACTGGACTCCATTATGACAGTAGCCCATAGGTGCATCCAATATTTGATCTACACTCTGCTCCACAAATACAAGCTAATCAAAACTGCTGGGTCTTTATGATAAAGTGAAGTTCCTTTGGCAAAGGAACTTCAATAAAAATTAAATATAAATATAATATAAATA
>WAAE01017799.1:12510-39146 GCA_013400495.1 Nicator chloris | reverse complement strand
TGTTTCCACCTACAGTGCTTCAGCAAATTATCTAATTGTTTAGCTAAATCCAAAGAGTACAAAAGCCTTTTGTTATAAGAACAAAAACCTGCTGGATAAGAGCTGAATGAAGAAGGCTGTGAACTGTGAAACTGTAAATGTGGAGACATTTTAGGACAGGAGCTGCTCCACGCTGGTTAAAGACTGCTATTCCAAGGCAGGACAGCACTTCCCAGGCACATCAGGACATTTCTGCACCTTTGCCCCAAGACAACTTCTCACGGTGGCAACCAACAACACTGAGATCTTTTTGGGAGTAGTCCAAAGAGGAAAGATGTGTTTCTTCTCTCTGTGCCCTTAAAGCCTGTTCACTACTACTATTGCGTTGAATCCGTTTTGCTGTTAGATCTGAAAAGGCCATAGGAGTCTGAAGTGTGTTTCTTGTGATGGGGTAGTTAAATTCCATTACTTTTTCTGTTAAATCTGTATCATGATTTCTTCTTTCATGACACCCATGTAATTGCTTCACATCTCCCAAGTATGTTTTTTGATGCCACATTACAATGAAACATCATTCAGTTGAAGTTTGTCTCAGAAAAATTTTTAAACTGGCTTGAATTGAAATATTCACAGCTTTTAGTCAGGAGAACAAACCCATGCCTGGCACAGTAAAGCCCTGTAGTAGCTCTCTGGGCATGTCACAAGGGAGCCTTTGGCTAGGAGTTGTCGTGCAGGTGAAGCCCACACTGCTCCAGAGCTGCACACAGCTCTTACCTCAGTGAGTTATTTGTGCATAGCAATGGCCACAATGGGCAACTGGGCCAGGTCATGGAGAAAAAAAACCCAAACAGGTTCAAGATGGGTTCCTGTTGGAGCTGGAGAGATCTTACTTTCTCATAACAGAGTATGAAATTCACCCAGGCAGGCAAGAAGGAATGAATAGATTTTATGCCTAACTGGGGAGGCATGGCATGCAAGTGGTAAACTGAGGTAATTTGACAGCAAGTTCAGCCATTCTGACATCAGCTAGCAACTAAATTCTAGCAATACTGCTAGGATGACTTTGTCAGCTGCTGACTTGGCTAAAATCTGACTTATGGGCTAATGCCATTTGTTTACTTTAGTTCTGGTCCTTAGGTTGGAGAAGGAGAAAGTAAGTCATATTCAGAAAATCCACCAAATCTAGTTGCATTCCTCAGTCAAAGCTGTTTGTTGCTGATCTTTCTTTCTCCCATATAAAAGAAGACTTTAAAAGCAAACTATTAATTATTTTCTGACTTTTCGTAACAGTGATGACATTAAAACATATTCTAATCTCCCTTTACTATTGAGTATGCTGATCTCTACTCACAAAAAAGCCCTACACTCCAAAGAAAAATTGAAAAATACACACAAAAGAGTAAAATATTCTTTCATTTTCTCTTTTGCAGATCTTGTCAGATAGATGTTTAATGAGACTGAATTCTGTTTGGTTTCCTAATACCAGAATCTTGAAAACCTTACTGAAGAGAGCCATGATTTTTGTGATATCAGTCCATACTTTTCCCCACATCCAATGAATTAAATTAAAATATTTGCTGTGCTTTCAGAATCCAAGGATGTAAGTGCACTTCTTAAGACATCCTTTGGAGGTACTTTGGGATATCTAAGTAATTTACATGGGCTGGCAGATATGACATTGGGCTTAGAAGTAAAGCTGGACCTTCCCACAAGGTGGGCAGCTGGAGAACAGGCAGGATGCACCCATTTTCCTAAATAACAGTAAACACACGTGGAAAGACAGCTGAATCCTGTCCAGGAGTGCAGGAATCTGTCAGTTCTTTTTTCACTTGGATCCTTTTGAGACTCTGGTTGAGTTCAGCAGAAAGAGAAATGAACCCATTCATAAAAACGAAGGCAGAGAGAGAGATGTCACTGTGATCAGTGAGTTTTCTCCTGCCATCATTCTTCATCTTTCACCAAAGAAGTCCAAAGGCAGCAGTTAGTCAAGAATGATTCCAGGCTGCCTGTGTCTGTAAGAAACAGGGAAGTTAGGAGGCAGCAGGGAAGACCTGCATCCTTATAAGACACAGCACTGGCTGTAGTTTAAGTCATAGAAGACTTTCTGGAGTTCTGCAGGCCAGTGTTCCCCAAAGCAAAACAGCCAGCACACAGTAGAAGAAGCAAGAACTATTGCAAAGAAACAGAATATGGGGTCCTTTTACCTTACATTTTCTCATCGTTGGCACACATGCTTAGGACAGGAGGAAAAGAAGTAGGGGCAGCACAAGTCTTACAAACAGGAGGATAATGCAGAAAAAAAGCAGAGACGCTTGGACAGACAGAATCAATTAAGCAATCTATACCTGCCAGGAAAAAAGACATCCTTACAACTGCAATGATTGCAATAAAAGCACACAAAAGACTGATTCTTCCTTCTCCAAATGCAAATAAGACTTGGAGCACATTGTGGCATGTGGCACACACGTCTGGGAAATGAAAGGCATCTGATATTTGTTTAGCTTCCAACAAGAGAGTAGCATTTTGGCACAGACAAAGTGGCATAGAAAAGCAGGTGTGAGGTATGAATTTCACATTACCTGCTCCTATTGCCAACATTACTTGCTCTGTTACTTTAGTTGGAGTGTCACATTTAGAAGACCAAAAAATGACATTGTGAAACATCCAAGAGAAGAATTACACAAGCTCTGGTTGTTAAGTTGTGCACCAGTTTGAGAAAATCCTTTCTGGAAAACCCATTAAAGCAAACCTGATATGACTTGCCTAGCTGTAACATACAATTGAGCTCCACATAATGTTGGCAGAATTAGACACAGTCACCATTTCTGTGGCACTCAGCTTTTTTAAAGGAATTCATATGAAATTCATATTAATTAGAAGGCTGTTCTGGCATTAGAGACAGTTTATTTAGTTGTATTCAGAAATTTCAACAAGAATTTGAACCAAAGTAACCTTGATAAATTTAATAGCAACAAACCTTTGATTCTGAGCACAGGTTTTTAGCTGGTCATCCCAGTAACACCTCAGTTAGTAGCATCCCAGAAACAAGCAGAGAGACAGGCTAATATGCCTAAATGTTTAATATGCAGGGAATATTTTGGGGAAGGTTTTGGATTTATCTCTTCTCCCTTATTTGCACAGGAAAATCACTCTCTGAGCACTGGAAAGCAGAAGGAGAATGGACCCAAATGGTCCTGCTGAAGAAAATGGTGACCCTATGAAGTCAGCTCCCATGGATTCAGAGGTTCATCCAGGGAATCACTTCTCCTTGGGCTTCCTTGAACAGGACTACATTTTGTCACATGTGGTGACAAACACCAGTGGTTTCAATGGCTGCATCCTTGCATAAGCCTGGGTCCCTGTTGCCATGATTATTAGCAGTGGAAAGCATCATATCCTTCTGCACAAGCACTGGTGGAAAATACAGGCAGGTGCTTGTAGCCATCTGATGCATTTCCAAAGCACCATCAGCGTCATGTATTTCCAAGCATGTTGTGGTTACTCACCTTTCCTCGTCAAACAGATGAAAATTATATAACATGAGGATTATTTGGGGGGAGGGGGGTGTTTGTTCCCTACTTTAGCATTATTGGTTATGTGATTTCAATAGTTTCCAGATCACAAGTTAAGAATTAGGTTGGTAGTTTATACCTTGTTTCTCTTTTCCATACCAGTACCAAGTTTTACAATTAGCCAGCAGTTGTCAAGCAACTTCTTCATTTTGATTCTCTGATTGATACCACACATAAATGCTTTAAAATGCACTTATTTAACTGAGACATCTCTTTATTGAATTTCACCTGAGTGAGCTGAATTGAATTGAATGAGCTGAAAAAGAACTTTTTCAGCTCACTGCATCCATTGTTTCTCTGGAATAGTTACCAAAGAACAAAAGCATGAGCCTTTTCAGCCAAGGTTTCAAGCACTGGCTGACTAGTGCTGCTCAGACCATACCAAGTTCCCAAAGGGGAAGAGCAATCCCTTTATGGATTGATACCAACTGAAGGGTTTGATATCCCTTTGCTATTTCACCTAGATGTTATGTATTTTCATGCACACTCCTGTGCTGTGCAAATTCTGCAGAAAAGCAGACTAAGACTGCTTAATGTTTGACTACTTTTCCTGATGGAAAATTTTCATAAGTACATACAACATTGTCATTCCCATGGCACTTTGCTTTATGGCATTTCCTGATTTTTGCTCCAAGATCTTGATCATTCCCAAGTCATGTGAAGCCAGTTATGCATATATTCAAACCGGATGTCGATAGAAAGAGCATTTTTATGCAAGTGTGTGCACTGTCACTCAAAGATTAGTATTTTAGTAAAGCTGTTGGTGGCTTCATCAAATTTCTGGCGAGGATCAGAATCCTAATCAGAAGCTTCTCTCTGTAAAATGAAATTTTAGCAACACAGAGAAGGGAGAATGCTTTAGACTTACATTTCTTTGAGTTCAGCTTCATTTTGGCCCCATTTGTCTTTGTGAGGCTCCTTTTACCATAGTCCCCCCCTCTGACTTGCCCTCCCCACATTTCTAGGGTCAGAAGGCCGCAGCCTAATTTCTTTAGATGGAGAAAAATACAAATGTTTGTAGTTACTAGCTGCAAGGATTCACAACAAATAAGGAAACTGCTGGCTGTTGTTAGATGGTGGGAGGTAGTTTGAGGACTCTTTAGCCACCTGCAACTCTCGAGCTGTTCAAGTGTAATTTGTTATGCTGGGGCTGCATTCGTGAGCAGAGGGAGGCTGTTCTACCATGGGGCCAACTTGAATATTTAGAAGGAGGGGATCCATAGGAGACTTCTGAAGCCAACACTGCTGGCTTGCAAAGCAGCAATGGAATGCCCTGGGAAACTACTGTCATCACACGCACATAATCCTCTGTGGACTCTGTGTAGGGTTAGGAAGACAAGTAACTGTTCCTTCACTTGTATTTTTTTATTTTGTGACTCAGTTTAAGCCTCTTGGAGGTGCTCTAAGAAAGAGATTGAGTCACAACCCAGTTTCCAGAAGCCTTATCAACATGACAGAGTCAGCACCTCAGGTATGATAAGCATAGTGGAAAAAAATCCCTGACAGCTATAATATTCCTAAAGATAATTGGTTTTTACTGAGGAATTGTAGCATTAAAGAGTAAAAAATTCAATTATTGACATAAGTGCAGTGAAAAATCTGGTAGAGAAGCAATATCTGAAAGCAATATAAGTAATTTTCCCAGAACCCGGTCTTCTAGGAGAATGATTTTACCCATTGAGCTATTGCATGATCTATAAACAGATGAGAATACTCTGATAGGTGAGAAGGAAGGTGTATAACGTAAAGCAAAAATCCGCTAGTAAGTCCTGTGACATACTTGAGCACATTCCCTAGGGGCACACAATGTATAAGACAACACGGGTAGTAAAGGTCAGAAATTGTGGACACAAATCACAAGAAGGAATAAAGCAATCTCCACTCATGGAACACTTTAATGAGAAGAAACCTCCCTTCACATCTTTAGAGTTTATAGGAATTGACTATGTCCAAAAGCCCGCAGAGAGGGGGAGACAGGAGCAGCTTATTTAGACAGTGAGAAGCACAGACTTCTTAATGTGTCACTACCAAATAGGACAAATCAATAACTGAAATAGATTATGTATATATTTGTCTAAGGCTGGGAGAAGAAATCTGCTTGATTGCAGACGTGGGTGGAAGCCCTACAAAAGGCAGAACAGTGCTGTTGGCTACAGCAGGCAGTGCAGGGTACAGCAGCAGAGACCTTTGGCTCATCACCACTGTCCCAAGGGAGCTGTCTGCTGTCATAAATGTGTTCTGTGAGAAGCCACAGGCACTTGCCTCTTTGCTGTGTACTCCTGCCTTTCTCAAACGGTGCACTCCTTTCTGTGCAGTCATGGCAAAAACATCACTCTTATTAGTTTGGACAATGGAGCATCTGTGGAGACAAATCTGCTCTGTGCCTGTAGCATGGGAGCGGGCTGAGACATCACCTGAATTTTACTACTGCTAATAAACTCAGCTGCTGCTGTACAAGGGACACATATACAAAGAAAGCCTGTGCCCCTCAAACCTCACCTTGCTACTGTACCTGTACAGGGCTGAAGTATTTTGGCAGAAAAAGCTGCCTTGGAAACTGATGTTTTATCCTTTGTTTGATGATATGGATTTGCTTGGAAGGACTACAGTAAATGAATGTACAATCTCATTGCAGGCATGATGGAGATTGAATAAAACAGCTAAATTCATAGCTTCTTTTCTTTCCTTTTGAAGTAGTTATCTCTTAAATATTTGTTTGTATCTCTACAGAGCTCTAGGGATTGGTATAGTTACATCAGTCACAAACGTTTGATTTCCACTGAGTTTCTCAGTGAGGTATTGATAAGAGACAAATTTTCTTACTGATAGAAATGNTCATCAAGAAAAAGGAAAACAGCATAAATATAAATGTATTGGAAATAATTCTAGTTTGGTAGTTTTGATTCATCAGGATATTTTTTACTCATCAGTACTACAGAGGGAAATGTGACTGACTTTAGTGGAATTTGATACATCAATTTCAATAGCTGAGCAGTATTATATGCACAAAACTAAACAAAGTGTTTGAAATCTCTGACTTGCATGTTCTCTGTTTAATATGTCATACAAGAAATTGGATAAAGGTAAGAACTGAATTGGTTATCCTAAGGGCCTTGAGATGTTCAAGTTAATTAATGCAGTTCCAGAGTGATGAAATGTGGATATACTATCAGTAATTCAAGACTGGGCAAAAATTGTGATGATTTCTTCTGGTTTGAGTGATACAGAGAAGAATTTTTGATATTTTTAAAACGTTAGGAACCTCTGGCTGGAAAATCTGACCATTTGGAACAAGCCTAGCAACAAATACTCTGCTCTCCCTTATCAGGGCTGAAGAGAAACCACTTACACTGTGGTCATCAACCTTTACTGATCTGTAAAGATCAGTAACACTGTGGATCCTCACAGTGTTCAAGGGGAGATTGAGACTCCTTGAGCCTGATTGGAACTCTGCCAAGAGTAAGAATTATTATTTTTTAAAAATAATCCTTCATGAACCCATGTGCCATGGAAGACTAAGGGTCCATAGGTTGAAAATCACTGCTTTGAGAAATGATACTTGCTTCATTCCTGTATTAACTGGTAATATATGCCTGAATAAAACTCACCAGTTCTGCAATTTATATGGTATTTCATATTCCTAATTTCATCTGTGTAACGTAAATTTCCTGGGAATATCTATCTAAATTGTCATCTACTGTCTATTGTTTCTATATTGTAGCTTCTGTATGTATAACAAACAACTCTTGCAATATCTTATTTGCTCTCCTCTATCTTCTGCCATGTTGCTTCAATTAGTACACAATTATTGCACTACTATTGTAATCACATACGGAGATAGCTGACAAAAAATTCAAAATGGCTCAGATCTTTATTCTATTAATTTCTCCAGTAAGTCAGAGCATATCACTGGCCACATTGCACCTGGAATTCTTGTGGGACACCACCTGAATCATACTCTTCCTGTGCTATGCAGGCTTTTAACAAAACTTACCTCTTTTATACTAGTACAAGGTAACACCGATGGATTTGTGATCCAGTTGCTAGGGGATTTGGTGTGGGGTTTTTTGTAATTGAGCATAGGACTGCAAATGTAGACTGAGCTTCACATGAAGAATGTTGTAGCATATTTAAATTTACAACTAGGATTATTTTTGTCATGACCTCTCAGTAAGTCAAACTACCTTTATATTGGAATTACAACACTAAATTCAGTAGCATATCACTGACATTGATACATGTTTGAGTTTAAAGAAATATGGTCTTCTACTCAGATGGTAAGAATTCTTTTCAATTACTCTCTTGAGGAGATACCTTTTACTTTTGTTAATAAATAGATTAAATTATATGAAACTTGTTACAGCAAATAGTTGCATAAAAATCCCCTATTTTGATATCTAGTTCCTTTATCTCTGAATGTCTAGACTCTTTATGTTTCAACTTTTATCTGTGTTAAGTAGGTATTCCATGGCTTACATGTAGGCCATGCCTAGATACATTCTTGAAATGTATAAAATAGAAGTTAAGACTGCTGCATAAATAAGTTTGTAGAATATAAAGTGAAAGTTCTTGACATGGAACAAATGAAAGCATACAGAGAACCTGTCCTGGCTGGTCACCACATTCAATTGAGCAGTGTTGTTATACTTTGCTGACAATACGAATAACTTAAACCATCAATCTATAGGCACAGCTATTCTTAGCAGAACACAGTGAAAACAAACTGCTTTGCTTATGGTATTCACAGCACGGAAGCATGCCCTTAGCAAAGTGGTACAAATGTCAATATGCTGCTGAGCTCCTCAAAACCTCTAACAAGTTATTTGAAGCACAGACAAACCTTCAGTAAGTCTTTGAAAATATAGATCAAATTCTAATACAACTGCTTTCCCCAAATTCTGCACTCATGAAAAATCTGCTCCCCCTCAAACTATGATGATTGACTTTGAGTCAGCTCTGTCAAATTGGACTGTGCCTGTGACCTGTGAGCCACTGTGTGCAAGGACCCTTAAAGTAAAAATACACACATTAAATCTACCTGGAGCTTCAAGAACAGATTCCAGACCTCAAGGACTCAGGTGCTAACCTTGAGTTGTTACCATTCATTTCAGCTCACCTTTGTGCCTTTTGCTATTATGAATTTTCTTTGCTGGAAGCAAGTGCATCTTTTAAACCAACATAAAAATCTAAAGGATAACTGCAGATATTTAATGTAGTATTTATTAGACGGGGAAGAAAATGTACAAAATGAAGCTTTTGGTATTATCCTCAAGAAATTAAATTACAAGTCAGGAATTGGCACAGTATGTTCTCAGCCAGTTTAATGCTGCATATTATTTTAGCAAACATTTCTGCTGGCAGTTGTTAACCTCAGGCAATAGAAATGCGTTTGCAGAGGAGTAAAGAGCAACTAGGGAATCTGTTTATTCGCTCCCATAAGAGCTTTTCTGAACTGATATGCAGAGTTATTATTTCAGAATTAATTATAAAGCAGGTTCATTGTAAGTACCACCTTTGCTGGTTGATTTTATTTTTTGTTTTTATTTTTGAAAACCACATTAACAGCATACAACTATTAGTTGGTTTATAAATAAAATGCAAAATTTGTTATACTATTAGTAGAAAACTATGCTTCCACAATTTTCAGAGAATAAAGGACCTTTACCAGCTCTTCTTTTTGGGAAAATATTTTTAAAATTCAGTAACTGACATATGGTGTAAAATATTCAGTTCAAAGGAAGAAACAAAGCCAGACAGAAAACACAGACTGGTTTATATTTTTATGACTATAAGCAGTGTTCCTCCAGTATGGTAGGGAATTCATTCCAGCATGTCCTTCAATGAGGCACTAGTATTTTGTAACGACTTGCTGCAAGTCCTTTGTGATCTTGACTGTCTCTGTCCATTGCTCTTTCGAAGATATGTTCCATGGTATCACACCTGTCAGAGTGTTTTTCTGTTTCCAGAAATAATTTGCTTCTCCTGTCAGGCCCAGCACACAGTCTTTTTCAAAGAGCCTCTTCTGGGTGGTCATCTGGAAGCATCACCTCGGTCCCGAACAGGCGGGCTGCTGGCTTTGTGTTGGTTCACTTCCCCTCAGCACTGCCTACTGCCCTGAAGGCAGCATTAAATTTTACTCCTGGACTACACAGCATTATAACTAGATGTGCAGACACGACATTTTGATTGCTAAATTCCAGGCCTATTGACGTTTGTGACAAGGCTCAGAGAAAGACTCAGCAGGAAAAGGATAAAGATGCAGAGGAGGCAATCAACTGAGGACAGTCAGAGATAAACGATTCAAGTCTCCAGAACCAAATAAACAAACGGAGGTGTTACACAACGCCTGAAACGCAGCATTGAGAAGCCTCTCTCATGCAGCGTTTGAAGAGCAATCAAAAGCCAGAGCCAAGGTGCTAAAAACAGGCATGCCCAAACAACGGAGAAATTAGATTTCAAGAGTTCTGAACTGTGGGCCTTTCTATAGTCAGAAAACAGAACAGAAAATAAAAGCAGCTAAGTAAGAAACATGAGGAAAAGCAGAAGAATCTTCCCAGGATCTAAAACATCTGGAATGATCAATGAGAAAAGAGGAAAATTTACTTAGTATAATTAATACTACAGACCTTTTTCTGCATAACTTTTTCCTGCAACTTTTCTCTGCATAGCTACAGTGTAAAAAGCATGGCTGCAGTTTTTCCTTGCTGTATCTGGTACTTAGGTATAAATCATCTATGGGCTTGTGGCTACACTTTAGTGAAACTGATGACATGAAAGCCTGTAGACTTCGGATGAGGCAGTACTTATAATAAAAAAGATCCAGCTAGTGAAAGGAATATTAAAATTGTTTCTACTATAATAAAGTATCTTTTGATGCTTCTTCATGTTACTATGCTTTAGGAATGTGTATGATTATCACTAGGTATAAGAATCATGAATCATTCAGACTCCCAAGGATGTCCTTGAAGAACAGTCTCAAATGCAGACACTTGAGGGTTCCCAGATTACCTGCTGGAGCTGGAGAGACTGATTCAAGGTCTTACACGGATAAATTATCAGTTTTCCTGAAATGGCAGAGGTCAGTTGGAGTTACTCTGGTATAAACTGAGGGTAGTCCAATGTACTGCGCTTCACCATCACCTGGTTTTAAAGGGAATGAGGAAATGCTTGGGTTTGGTTCTTGGTTTTGTGTTTTTTGTTGTGGTTTTTTTTCTGTTGTTGTTTTTGTTTGTTTTTTTTTTTTTTTTTCAATAGCTGTGCCACTTTGCTGCTTATTTACCTAATTTAGTAGCTGTAAAAGTTCCCATTCTCACCAGAATTATCATCACCTCAAACTACTGCATTTAGAGTAAGTGTTGAGAAAGACTTGGTTGTCCACAAACAGGGGTAGCATCCAAGGAAGAGATATTCCTATTTGTAGGGATGAGTAGGAATTTCATATCATGGATACAGACTATTCTTTGAAGGGAGAAATAGAACACAGAGCCTTTCAGTTAACAGATACCCGTTGCATGGTGTTACTGCAAATATCTCAGACTTCAAAAAATTAAAAATTACTTTGAAATATCAGACTTAGTTTTCAATTACTCTGAACAGATGGCTTAAGGGGAAAGATGCAAATTTTACTGCTGACAATAAAAGTCAAAAAATTAACTGATCTGAGTGAGGAAAGGAGTAAACAAAATTTTCTCTTCATTTAATTGTGCAATGTAAGCTAAAAGTTCTTCTTAAATCTTCTTACTATCAAAATGCAATAAGAGCAAATATAAAACTGTTTTGGTCATATTTTTAAGTCAGTGAGTGCCACAGCACCAACAGTGTGAAGAATGGAGCCCTTAGAAAAATCAGTGATCATTCTTTCTTCCCCTGTCCTTTACTGGTGTTATTCCTTCAGTGTTACCATAGAAGCCAATGTAAACTTTGCCACAGATTTTAAATGGAATACATTGAGCTCTTTGTGTTATAACAAAGAAAGAGATGTTGAAATGTCATAAATTACTTTTGCCTTCCAAATGCAAAACACTTTATCTACCTGGCCCTGTGTGTAAGCCTACTATATGGGAAAAAACCCTATTTAAACCAGCTGTTTATTGGTTACAGTGAAGTCTTTTAAAAGATATCTCACAATAATGTATTTTTCCATTTTTTTTCCATAAGGGAAGACCATTATATATAACATATATATATATAAATTTTTTATTCTCTTGAGAGAGAGAATAAAAACTTTAAACATTACAACTGTATTGACTCCATTGTGCTTAGTTTTGCTAGTTAATTTCTTGTCCAAATCTCACTGAAGACGATGGTTTACTGAATGACTATGTGAATTTTTTAAGGAAGAGGACTTGGAATAAACAAAGATAAGCTTCCAAAAGTAGGTTACCCATTCCAAGAGATGACAGATATTTAATGCAGTTCCCGTACGTCGGGATCGTGGGTCTGTATCGAATATTGCACAGAAATTCACAACATGAGCTTGAATACCATTGCTGTCGTCCCCAGCCCTCTCCGAGGTCCCGGTGCTGCGGAACCATTTGCCAGGGAGGTGTGTGCCATCTAGTGGCACCGGGACACACGGCGACACCGGCATCCAGACAGAGTCACAGAATCCATCAGGCTGGAGAAGACCTCTGAGATCGTCAAGTCCAACCTGTGCCCAAACACCAGCTGTCAGCTACAACATGGCACCAAGTGGCATGTCCCATCTTTCCTTAAACAGGATGGTAACTCCACCACCTCTCCGGGCAGCCCGTTCCAAATCCATTTCTTGAAGAATTTCTTCCTGATGCCCAGGCTGAACCTTCCCTGGTGCAGCTTAAATCTATGTCCTCTTGTCCTGTCACCAGTTGTCTGAGAGAAGAGGCCGATACTCACTTGGCTACACCCTCCTTTCAGGGAGTTGTAGAGAATGATCAGATCACCCTGAATCTCGTCTTCTCCAGGCTTAATTCAAGGGCTGGGAAGTGGTTCCTGGACATAACCAGTCATGAATGAAAAACCAAATGTGTTCACTTCCAGCAGCAGTGCCTCTTGCAAATCTCTCTCCTCCTTGATGTATTGCAAATGATTGCCTCTAATTTATCTTCAGCTGTATTGGCAGCTCCTCACTTCCTTCCTTATCTTCTCGTGTGAAAGCCCACCTGGAGTGCTGCATCCAGCTCTGGGGTCCTCAGTACATGAAGGACATTGACCTGTTGGAGCAGGTCCAGAGGAGGACAAGAATATGATCAGAGGGATGGAGCACCCGTTCTACAAGGAAAGGCTGAGAGAGTCATGGCTGTTCAGCCTGCAGGAAATCAGTCTCTGAGGGAGATCTTGTTGTTGCCTTCCAGTGCCAAAGGGAGCCTACAAGAAAGCAGAAGAGGGACATTTTACAAGCGCATGTAGTAACAGGATAAGGTGGAATGGCTTCAAACTGGCAGAGAGTAAGTTTAAATTAGATTATTAGGCAGAAATTCTTTGCTGTAAGGGTGGTGAAGCACTGGAACAGGTTGTCCAGAGAAATTGCAGATGCTTCATCCTTGGAGGTGTTCAAGGGCTGGTTGGATGGAGCTTTGAAAGTGAAAGGTGCCCCTGCACAAGGGAGGGAGGTTGGAACTACATGAAATCTAAACTCCCTTCCAACCCAAACAGTCTCTGACACAGGCAGGTCAGCCGGCCCCTCTCCCCCCACAGCCAGGGAGGAGGCTGAGCCCGAGTGCCTCGGGTCAATAAACGAGGCTCATTGGGCCGGCAGCCCCCAGAGAGAAGGGAACGCACCCGCAGGCCACCGGCCCCTACGGCCGCGGCACGGACTACAGTTCCCAGGTGCCCAGGGGGCCGGCTAGCGTAGCCTCCGCCGCCGAGCGCCCCTGCGCGAGGGCTGCTGGGAGCTGTAGTTGGGGGCGGGGAGAAGATGGCGTCCAAGGTGAGCGTGGTGCTGCGGCCAGTGAAGAGTATCATGGTCCGGTTTTGCCCCTTCGAGCCCAACGTGGAGAGCACCAGGTGAGGGGGCTGCGGGGCGGCTCTGGCCTCGGCCCGCTCTGTCCGGGCTGCCTGTCTGTAGACGCCCCAGTGCCCTCCGTACGCCCTTCCTGCGGCCTCTCGGGTGGCGGGCTCTGTGCGGGTGCCGGGCGTTGCCCGGCGGGCGCTAGGGCTGGGCTGTGGCACCCAGGGCTCATTCCGGGCTGCTGTCCCGAGGGGCTGTGCCCAGCCGCAGACCCTTTTCTGGTGTGCACTTAGCTTTAGCAGAGTGCTCAGCGGGGTGCCCCGCTGTGGCTGATCTGTAGTCAGGGTATATAGCCACTCCAGGTGCTGGTGACGGGGAAGCGGAGCATTAGCAGCTCCTCTATCCCGGGAGTTAATTGTTGGAGAAATTTAAGGGGTTGTGTTTCTCCAGCGATGTAGGTTCTGCACCAAACAATTCCAAAATGCCGTTTTCCAATGACTTTACAGGCACACCTACTTCTAAAATGAGTTTAGTAACACAGCTTGATTTACAATATCTTTAAACTGCCAGAATAGCAGCTTAAAGTAGTGTCACACATTTCAGAAATCTACAGGAGACCAAAGCTGTCGTATAAATAAATGCTATCTCAAACCAAAACAAGAAAACATTGGCAAGTAAATGATGTATAAAGAAAAATGAAAATGCCTTTGCTGTTTATTTTTTTTTAATTGTTACTAATCTAGCTAAGAGAAACACAGAAAGTGTATACACTGAAGTTTTGCAAAGTTCTTTGGTATGCTTTTTACATGTTAGTATGTAAGGAATAGCCATTTGGATTTTTAAGAGTGATTCTCTCATAAGAAGTACCTGTCTGAACCTAAGTACAAATCCTATTTTGTTTATACTTTGTTGCCCAGCAATATTGAGATATGCAAAATAGTTTTAGAGATGTGCTTATTTTAATTTCTATCTACAACGTACCTAATATATTTCTAATTTATTTTCAGAAAATTTCTCCAATGTATTTACCATAAAAAAATCCAAGCTACTAATACAAACTGTGAAGTGACTACTGATGTGAGACATGATGGATCTGAACCAGTTGTAGATGTTATGTTTGGTAAGGAGTTTGTTTTTAAACTAACAAAAAACCACTGGGTTTGTGTTTTTACAATGTTACTGTGTTCTATATTTTTTTTTTTTAACTGTGATTTTTTTTTGGCTCTGGTCCATAACTAAATGTTGTACAGCTGGGAGGAAAAAAGAAAGAGGATGTCACTAACAGCCTGATGTCTAGATAAATGTGTATATATGTTCTACTGTTGTTAGATCTAAGGGATCTTAGATCCAACAACTGACAACATTGGAGCTGAGTGTACTTTTGTAGTGATGTACTTATATGATCGTGTAGTCAGGTACAATTCCAGGAAAGTAAATGTAGCTCTGTTTTTATATAATAATCTGCTTACTGTCTGTAATTTTTTTATGTTACCTGTGGTGGAGGCATCTCAGTCTTGAGAACAGAAGGTTGAATACCTTTAGTTGCTTATGCAACTGAGTAACTGTAATTTGAAGGAACTGATCAGAGGGGTGAGCCTGTACGTGTGCAGATGGACCTGCAGAATGAGGTCAACTATGTACAACAAATTCCTTGGTTTCCTTTGAGGGTACAGTGCGCGGGCAGGGAATTGGTGGTGGAAATTTCATCAGTTCTGGAAGTGTCCCAGATTCTAGGCTATGAACAGATGGCTCTAATCTGCTTTTGTCCTTTTCTCTGGCTGCATCTCCTTTCCTGCTGTGCTGTAATGGACCAATATGTCATGTAGCCCATTAAAGTTTTCATTAATATTGATTCCTGCAACCCTCTTTAAACTTCCATTTTTTTAGTGAATTGGAAATGTCAAAAGTGTTGAATGATCTTTGTTTTGCTTAGGAAAGTCTACCTATTTCAATGTTAACATAGCTTGTCTCTCTCTCCCCCATGCCTCTGTCTTTCCCATCCTGGTGATGTATTAAGACTAAAGCAGTAAAGCTCTATGTTTTTCGCAGTGTAAACCCAAACCAGTTTATCTCATTAATGCCAAGACACCTCTAAACCCTTCATTTTTTAAGAAGTGAAGTGTTTGTCGCCCTTGTAGATGGCAAAGATGAGGCTGGAATGTGAATGCCAGGCATGGTGTTTCACTCTATGGGTTTGGGTATCAGTTTTGTATTTGCAGATCTTGCAAAATAATTAACTTGGGTAATATTCAGCTTCTACTGCTCCCTGCCTGTTTTAAAATAAATTCTTTCAGAATTTTAGGAATCCTAGTGCTTCCTATATTTTTTCCATTATAACCACACAATTGGGTTGTGTGAACCAATTTGTTTCGGCTGAAGAAGTATGTTAAATGGACCACAGACTACAGGCTGCTAAAATGCTTAGCCACGTGTAGAAATTGTCTTCCAATGCCTTCTCTGCCTTTTGTGAGATGACTTTGGGGGCATAGTATGAGCCATTCTTATCAAATGTGTTCTTACTATACGCATACCTAGACAAATGCTTGAGATTTTTCAATAATGCAGAAGTGAAAATTAAATGCATATTGTGTGCAGTTTGATATGTTTGTTTGGCAATGGTGCATAGTCAGGTTCCTTGGTAGCTGGAGTACTTTCTAATCAGACAAGGTGAACGGGGTATTTGGATTTATATGTACAAAACAACTGCACACCAGAGTAGTTGCCACTTTGTGACTTCTTAAGGTTTTCTTCATTTGTAGCTGATGGAGATCGACTGATAATGAAGGGAGCCCACTTGACAACAGGGGAAATGTTAACAGCATTGGCGTCCAGATGTAATGCAAAAGACCTTAAGGAAGAACAGAAAAACAAGAAGAAGAATCCCTGAAGAATGGAAAACCAACTGTGTTTGCATCTACATGTGTTAGAAACAGCAGGCTGCACAGAAGGCTTTTTCTTATGCAACAAAATCTGAGAGATGGCCAAAAGACTTTAAATGTTCCCTGCCTTTCCCTGAAGGAGAATATACTAGATCGACAGATCTTCTAACCTTAGTGGGTCAGAGTGACATAAGATGCATGAATGCATCTTTCTAAGCAGCTGCATGTTGGACTAATAACACATGTATTTGCATATTGATGTCAATAATGCACATTAGCTATTAAATTAATACTGCAATGAAGCCAGATCTCTTTGGACATTATTTCCTACAAAATTTCTTTAAGTGTAAGGCAAAATATTTTTAGAGTGGTTATTATTATTATTTCAAAGCTATTAAATTTATTAAAATTTTGAAGAAAACTTTTAAAAGTATTCATTATTGGCTTAGCTGAGGGACAGCAGGCTGCAAATGCTGCTGTAGAGTGGTTTTTGTACTACTGTACTTATAATACATATGTTGCCAAGTCCCTACCACTTTATTCCTTGTTTTTTGAAGGAAGTGGGAAATCTGCTAAATGTAAATGGAGTTCAGCTGTTAAAGTAACAAGGTTATGGGACTGTCAACACACAGTAGAGTTACTCATCCTGCATAAAAGTAACTAAATTTAGCTCAAGCTAGATTTGTTGATAATTGGACAAAAGGGCTATCTTTGAATCACTTCTGGGATATGTCATTAACTATTTTATAAAGAGCAAAGAGAGAGCTTTATTTGGTGTTTATAGTCCCATGTCCAACCCTATTATTTATTAAAGTAACTGCTTAGTTGTCTCATCTGTATTGCAAAGCTCTGTGGGTTTGGAAGGGTCAATCTCTCCTCAGGCTGTGCAGGTGAAGGTATCAGCTGCACATGTGTTTCATGTGCATCAGTTTAGTTCATAACAAAAATATTGTTCCAGTTTTGAGAATTGCAGGTGTGGTACTCTTGAGAGGCTTTACTTCTACCTGTTTATAATCAGATGCCTGATTTCTCTAAAACTAGTACATATATTTCCAAAGTTGGCAGCAGATTTAGGACACAAATCTGAAACTTGTTTTACCTTACTTTTGCCAAGAAGTCCATTATTAAATGGACACTGTCATTCTGAAAGTAAGATGGTTTTAAACAGCGCTGTCAAGGTAATTCTTTGCAAGTTTTTCATTAGAATGTTGAAGTCAAGGTGGTGTCTTCTGTTGGAGAAGGAGAGCTCTGCTAAAGACATTGGGTGTTTCCCGTGTGTTTGCAACAGAAGAGCGTGAGATAAGACAATTCAATGAAATTTGGACGTGGGAACAAGACACATGAATAACTTGGTCTGGGATAAATGCCTTCTCTTCATTGGAACCCTTTTTTTTTTATTAGGCCACCAGCTCTTAAGAGTGGTTTAGGAGTGCTGAGCTGCTAAACCTGCTACTGAGCTCCCTTATAGCAGAGGGTTTATGAGAACACCTGAAACAGAGAGGATCTTAAATCCTGTCAAGCTAGAAGAGTACTGTAGAAGAGGAACAAATTGAAATAAGAATGTTTAATGAATAGGTTCTTCATTTGTTTTATTGTGTTTTGTTTTTCCACAGTTTAGAATAACATCATATATCATGACTTTATCTGAAAAAGTTTTACAGGAAGAGTGAGAATTGTTCCAGTGGAAGACCGACACACAGTTATTGTTCCCCTGGTTAATCATGTGTTCATATGCTCAAAAGCCCTCTTACTGAAACATATCAATGATTTTTGTGGTTTTTTCCTTTCTTTGACAGTTTGTACATCAGTGTACAAAACTTGTGTTTTAATTTGTCGTGCCTATATCCATTTTAATTAATTATCCATCTCTAGGTGCTTAAAGAGTTAAGTAATTAATAATTAATTACCAATAATAATTAAGTTTCTATAGTATTTATTTTGGCCCAAGATTGGAGCTTACAGGGAGGTGTAAAGGAAAAGGGAGAAAAATTAAGATCCTAGCTGGTTTTTTATTACCAAAATTAATCCCTTCTGTTGTCAAAGAAAGGTAGTTTATTTTTTTGCTTTAGTAGCATGGATAGGCCTCCTGCTCTGTGAAAACACATACTTTTGCTAAGTGCTTTCATTTTAATCCATACATGCCCAACCTTCCTGCTTATGTTAGGGCAAAGGCCTGCAACATTGCTATTGAGATCACCAACAATTCAGGGCATGAGGTGTAGGCTGGTGCTGCTTTTGCTGTGGGTGCTGGGAGCTGCAGTTTGCAGTGATAAAGCTCTGATACGTTTTGTGCATGAAACAGAAGTGATGACTGGGTTTTTAATATGCAACACGTAAAGCAAAACCTACAGGACAGAAAAATCAAGCTAAAAATGTGCATCCTCGAGACTACAAGATACTGGAGTGATACAAACAAGCAAGATGGGCAAGAAGGCACTCCTGTGATGATTATTATGCTAATATGCAGAAAATTGCTCTCCCTGTATCGTGGAGATAAAGGTACGAATTAATTTTTCAAGTACGTTAAAGATAATCTGTAATGACTTTCTTCCCTGAGCATTTAGATAGCTTTGCTGCAAGCTGCTCTCCCAGCTCCTGCTGCTGATTGCCCAAAACAAAGCTCTGACAGCTTCCTGACATGCACAGGCCAGCGCTGGGGATGTACAGGGTATTAAGGTCACTCATGCACAACAAAGCGTGTCTGGGTGAGCATTGACTTCGCATGTTGTTATTCTTTAGCCCACTAATCTTGATTATTGTATCCCACCAAAAATGTGGCTGCTTGCCCAACTATAAAAGGAACTGAAACAGACCCTAAAAAACCAGGATTGCCTAAATGCAAATACCATGGCCACGTAGAATGTCTTATAGCAGGTGATGACATTAAAAGAGCTAAATCTCTAATGCCTGGAGATTTAGCAATTATTAGAATCATCTTAGATCTTTTCATTGTACAAATACCTATTTATTTAGACAGTCTTAGCAGTGCATAGGGAAAATAGTCTTGAAATGGATGAATATGCCATTCAGATAACACAACCTGGCTGAGATACTCCCCTTTGAAGTATCCTCAGCATTGTTTTTATGAAAAGATAATGGTATTTTTATTAAAGATTTCAACTAGGAGCAGCAGTGTTAGTGAAGATTGCAAGTTCTTCACCTCTACTTGTTCAAATTTTAAATGACTGAGGAGTGTATATGGTATAAGGAAGCCAGAAAAACCCCTCGAAAGTTGAATATCCTGGGACTGTATTTGACAGTTCTCAAGATGCTTGCTTTCAAATGGATCTCCTACACACAAATGTATGCACTCCTTGCAGTTTTAAGAATTGCTGGTGCACTGCCCACCTTACCAATTCCACGTGCAACCAGTTTCCCTGGATGCAGGCCCCACCTTTCCATTGAGTGGCTTTGAGTCCTATTGAGATGACACATTCCCTATCAGCGGTGCCTCTTCCAGGTGCACTTCTCTGCCTTCTCCATCTCCTGGCCTGATAGTCTTTTTCCTTACTGGTATTGTTTGATCTCATCCAGGCTCCCCTTTTCCCCTTGGAAGGCCTGAGTCACTTCTGAGCCCTTTTTAGTGTTTGCCAAGAGCATGCAGTACCTTCAAGCAGCCAAAGTACTCTGCTGCTGGTAGACCACTCCATGTTCTCTGCTTCCTGCTCAGCCTTGCTCTGTAAGCTGATAAATGTTGGGATAGAGCAGCATCCATCCAGAGGTGGTACTTTGCTTCTGAAAAATGGGCTTTACATTGAGCTGGGCTTCTCAGGATTTCACAAAACTCAGGATGAGCCCAGGGACAGATGTTAGGGGCGTGAAGGCAAAGGAACTCCTGACCTGTTGTGATTGTGACTCTTGATGTTCTAAAGTGGTACTTGAAAGCAGAGTTAAGGCAAGCCTAGAGATTCTGCTTGACTTAAAGCAGTTTCCTACATACTGGCAGTGTTAATAGCAGAGGTTAATAGCACATCAAAGGAGATCTTTGTATTGTGCTTCACTGGAAGAGGTGAGTTTGACTTGTTTCCATATGAATATTTTTTTAAGGCAAAATAGCTGGAAAAGTGGACCAGCAGACATGTTTGTGAAGGGAATGCTTGGTCAATAGGAGCAAAGCCTGGAAAGACATCCTTAGTGGACAGATTTTCACAATTCAGAAGACAATCCCTGCAGAAAGTTCAGGGAACAGTAAGAGGCAAAGCAGCAGGTTCCTTCCTTACACAGGCACTACTCCTCTGTTTCTTTTGAACCTCCACCCTTTTTCAACAAGGAGTCAAAGACCAACTTCACTGTAAAAATTGCATGGTCAACATGTAAAGCCAGCAAGTTTGTCCTCTCTAACACAAGTCTTGCATGGATGCATGGAATTGTCTTTTCACTATTGGGGAATCTGAGTGGTTCAAGTCACTTGCATGAATAAAAGAAACACTTTAAATACTCCTTCAAAATATTTATTATCTTTTTATACATGAAGATTTATAGAACTTCAAAATCCACTGCTCAAATGAAGTCTAGAGTATTTACTGGGAATGAGAAATTTAAGAATCAGATGATTACTTCTTTCCTTCAAATAGCTAGATTGGTATCAAGCTGCAAATAAAATAAAAGGTGGCAGAATTAGTACCAAAAACTTATGGCAGAAGCATAGGAAAAAATCAGGGAGCTGCAGTGTAATTTCCTACTTCCTTACAGATTTTCTCTGGTCTGGTTGTTAGATGTGTAATATCATATCTTGAGATGGAATCAGGGATGCAAACCCAAATAGTGTGAGACTTTTCAAGTCCAGAAGGGCAAGCTGGAAAATACCTGCTTGTCCTGCATGGTTGCTTGCGATGCCAGAAGCAAGAATTTTCTTAGAAGACTTTTGAACATGAGTCATGTAGTCAACCTGCTTTGCAAACTTAGCATCTTGGCCATGGGAATGGGATAATAGTAAAAACTAGCTTTAGCTTCCAAAGAGTTTTTCACCAATGTTCTTGTACAGTCCATGAAAAAGGAGGTCTTGAAAGGTGAGTCAGAACTGGAAGCTAATACATTGAGCAGCAGCCCGGAGAGCCTCTCTTCCTGCTGTGTGCAGGTGTGAGAAGGCTTGTGCTGTTTGGTGAAAAGGAACCCCCATCAACAGTGCCCCAGGTGTTTTACACCTAAGCCCTTGTTGCCCCAGGATGAAGTCCTTTGGGAGCCCTGGTCAGGTAGACAGCCTACACATATTCCTAGCAGCCTACTATATGATTTTGGCCAACAGGAAGAGGAGCGATTGTAGCCCCTCTCCAGCTTTCCTGGGAAAGGTGTTGGCATCCACATCACAATGAGAAGACCCTTCCTCTATAGTGTGTGTCAGGCTCTGTCCTTCAAATCTCTGTCCTATTATACTCTCCATTGTGACATCCTGAGAATGAGAAGTATGGTTGTAACTATAAGTTAAACTTTGTCTTTTTCCTGAGGTTCCCTTCACAGTGGTTGATCAATAATCAGTAATGGAACTCTACTTATGACATGCGATCAAAGAAAAAAGCTAAAGCTCTGTATACCCTTTTAAAATCCAGTGGACACATCTGTACTTTATTGATTCCAAATTTCATAATCTAATTCTTCATCATTGGTAGAAATATTTTTTTTTACCATTACCTATTCCAAATAATTTTGACATTCCTTGTCCTTGTGTCCTTATTGTTCCAGATTACACAAAAAGGACAAAGTTGAGGTTTTATTTATCTTTATTTACAGAGACATCATTTGGGATGATTTTTTGTACAACTGAGGTTTCTAAAAGCCATGCTGGAGTATTTGCTTTCTGAAAGTCTCTTCTGTGAGAAGGTATTCCCTGCTAATGAGCTTTTGTTTTATGTGGATCAAACGCTTTTTCAGTGCTAAAACTACAGCTATGGAAGATTTGTAGTCAGAAAATATCTTTTTTAGCATTGTAATGACTATGCTGATGATAAAATTCTGAAGATAAATAAAAATATTTTTATACTTATATGTGGATGTTTGCTGTTCAATGTAGATACTGCTGCTAAATAAAAAGGACTTTTCAAAGCTTCCAAAATCAGGTAAAAGCTCACATATCTGCAGTCACTGTGACCTGGGCTGGATCTGACATACCATCATTTTTTGTCTGGAATGAGGAAAATGAGTCCTGAAGTCCTCATCCAAGTCACTGCAGGCTTCTGGAGCTTTCTCTCTCATCACTGGCAGGCTACCATCGGTGAGCTGTGACACCATTGCCACAGTAAACTTTGCCCTCGAAGCATTCCCCTTTAACCTTGCTTTGAACGTGCTGCTGACAACGTAGAGGAGCTGGGCTCAGGCTGCCAGTGCACTAATTGCATTATAGTAATGCTCTGTGGCATGAGGAGCACCAGGGCGCCGGCACACGTGAGCCTGTCCTCCCTGACAGCTGGCTACCAGGGCAGGTGCAGCAGTCTCCAGATCCACAGCAAGGATTCTTTGGACCCATGCTGGAGAGCAATATGGTGTTGTTTTGACTCGAACACAGATTTGTTGTACAAAGCTCATTGATAAAACACAGACTATGCCCAGCTCTTGTAGCTCAGAGGTAATGAAATGCTGATACATGGGGAGATCTTTTGCATATTGACATACAAAGGAAAACTTGCAGGTTCATGCGTTGTTGCTTCATAATCCCTGGTGTAGTATTGCCCAAGCAAACCTCTCTTCAGTGACAAAGCTTCCTTAGGCCAGCTAGGCAACTGCAGCACATGTTTCATCATGCCTGCCTGGTGATGACATGGCTGGGAAGGGAAAACCACACTTGTACAACAAGGAAACAGAAACACAACTGTGCTACCTATGCAATTTTTCCCATCCATGCCTTGGGGGTGACTAACTATTATTCATAGACTGCTTTAACTTTTTTCAACAGCTAGGGATAGGCTGAAGAGTAAAATTTGGGCAATGATGTCCAATTTTCCTGACAATTTTTTAAGGCTTTCTCAAGAGGTAATCTTATCTAAAAGAAGCCTACCACTTAGAAAAGGTGGTCTATATACACAATGTGTATACTAGAAGGAAAGCGAGGTTCTCCCTTACACTGTAGAGCATAGTGCTATCAGATTGGGTTCCCTCCAAGTGAAATGTATGGGCAGTTTAATTAGTAAAGGTCTAGGGAAGAAGTTACACCTCCTATGGAACCTGATTAGTGATATATTGCAGACGAGGAGGTGGTGCTCTGCCCTGCCCAAGCAGCAGGTCTTGTGACTCCAAAAGACAAAATATGGCTTAGCTTGCATGCAGGAGGTGGATCTGTGGCTACGTGAAGAGAAACCTCAGACACTGCTGGCCACAGCTTCTCAGCTCCCACGTCAGATGAAGCATAACTGCACAACACACACCTGCCCCAAGGAGTAGAACGAAGGTCTCTGTGCACTCTTTTGCCTTGTGCTTGGTAATGAGGACCTGTAACATCCTCCCCTCCTACAAGGTGCAAGGGCTTGACTACCTCAGGAAAGCATTCACCCTGGTTAGGCTCAAACTGCCAAGGTGGTGGTTGCTCCTAAATGCGGCTACGTGCTTGCCGTGCAGCTCATTTCCTCAGAAAAATTTACACTTCTCATTGAAAATTGGTTCTCCTTTTCTTGGACAATATCTAGTCCAATGTGGAAAAGAGCAAAACTTCAGAGAATTTATTCTGTCTGCACTGAAACAGTAATATTTGGCATAGAAGTTCAAAGCTGTCCATACCTATGCACGTATTTGCTTCTTCTCTTTTCATGTATCTAAAGAGGAGACTGCAGAAACACAAAAAGTCTGATTGTGATATCAGCCTCAAACCAGGCAGGAATTATGATTTACAGGGATGAATCCCTGTTGCTCAAACACCTCTGGATATCTGAACATTTTAATTTGCCTCCCAAAGTAGGAGCCATATTTGGGAAATATATACCGTACTGTCAAGATAAGAAACAATGTGTATTTTGTAGCCCAGGCCACTTGTACCTTACCCAGGAGGATACATCTCTGGCCCCAAATAGTTACTTTATTTGCTACACAGACAGTTTCAGCACTGTTCTGTTTCAAATAAGTTTTAAGATGTGACATTGATGATACCCAGACAGTAACTCATATCACTGGATTGATTAATTTGCAAAACATTAGAACTTTGTAAGAATTGAGTGAGGTTTTTTCACTGTATACTAACAATCTGCATTTCAGAAAAGAGAGATAAGAATCTCTTTTCTTCTTGTGTCTTGCATGAGCTTACATGCCTAGACCTGAAAAATTTGGAAGGAGACTAAATCAGAACAAATTACTTGTGGGACGATTCAAAACTGTAGCAATGTTGAGCACAGGTAGGTAACTGGATCTTCAGGTGCTTCAGACTCAGGAATACTGTCTCACCACTAGATGGAAATAGTGGATTTTACATCTTCTGCTGCATTATCAGCACTTATACCTGACTCCCATTTGCATGTCGTAAGCCATCTGCAGGCAGCACTGCAGAAATGTGGATCTAAAATTATTTGCTAGTGTATGTGGAGTTAAGCCAAGATTTCTATTTCTAGAAATTGTCCCCACTTTACAAGACTGAAGGCTTCCTAATTCCTGAAGGATGATTCTGTTTGATCCATAATCTAATGGCTTTAATTTATCCTTTATGTAAACAACCAGAGAACTGAAGGATGGACAGCATGTTGATTCAACTATCATGAATTAGTCAGTAAACATCATCCTAATTTAACATTTACTTTGAAATCTCTTACACAAGACACACACAAGATTAAATTTTTAAAGAGTGGAATAATGTCGAAAGTCTTGTGTTTCAATGTACCTATTTAATAACACAAAAAAGACGCAATGTGACTTGCTGCCTTGTGAGCAGATGCTATAATGTTGTTTGCATATTAAAAGCAAGCAGACAGTCAGAGAAGCAGAAAGTAATTAAAGACAGCTCTGTAGGGAAGGATAGAGGAATTTTTTTTTAAAAAAACTCAGTTCAAAAATTATCTGTTTATTTTGTGTATGACAAATCTGACTTCCTACAAAGTCTGGAAACTTCTAGCTGCTGTGTGAAGTTGTATCACAGCAAAGTGTAAAAGAAAAAGTCCTCCTTGCTCCAAAGCATTTGGCTTTATGGCACCTTCTCATATTGTGAAATGCTGGAACCAGCACAGGGCCTGCTTTGCTGTCTGCTCTGGTTTTGAAACCTTCATCTCAAACTCCTTCATGAAAGTACTAGCAGAGAAGTGTAGTAACTGTTATTCAATTAAAAAAAACCAAACAAACAAACCTCGAGATACCAGATGTATCTTCACATTTCTCTTTTTCCAGACAGGAGAAAGTAGCTGTGGGTTTCATCCAGTGCGTTACAAGGCCAAAAGAGGCAGAGATTGGCATAACCCTGATGTTGGAAACATCAGGTTGCGGGGTATGTTGGAATCAGGATTTTTTTTTTTTTTGTGACTTAAAAATAGCAGCCTTCTCACATAATACGGCAGTACATCTCTCTACTCACCTGGCAGAATTTGACAAAAGATTGGTCAAAACCTCACAGTGCCTGTTGACAGAGCATATTTTATGATGCCACTTCTGTGCCAGCGTACAGTAGTGGCAGCTGCAATATTTTCCTTTAAGAAGTCGGAATTGCAGTTCAATATGGACAAAACCAAGATATCATATATCCATTTTTCCAATGCTAAGGCATGAGATTGCATTCAGGCTTTGATTTTTCCTGAGTACTGCAAGCACGCACATTAAATCTGTGTTTTGATTGATTTTGTTTGTTAAACTGACCACTGTATGGAGAAGGTCTGTTCCCAGGTCACAGCAACTATGGATTGCTGTAGTTCAATAATATGTGATGTACCAGTGGGAGTTGGGGAGTTGTTGGGAAGGCTGGCAGTCGAACCCAATAAACTGCTTTGGATGCTGATGCCTTATTGCTCTGTCTCTGTGCCACATGATGATTTTTCGAATTAGGCTTCAAAAAAACATGACAGGTAATAAACAGTATAATTTAGCATTCAGAGTCTAGCTAGGAGCGCATGGGTACCGGCTCTCAGCACGCTGGACTCTTTCACCACGCCGGATGGAGGTTGTGTTCGAAGGAGCGTTGAGCCACAACATCCCTCGGCGGGCCAGCCCTGGCAGTGTCCCACCGTTCCTGGTTGTTCCCGCGCTGGGATGCAGAGAGGGGTTGTAAGTGTACGCGTAAGAGTGTATGTGTGAGTGTGTGTGTGTGTGTGTGTTTTCTGTGTGTGTGTGTGTGTGTGAGTGTGTGTGTGGGGCTGGTCCGTGGTGTGGGGGGGGGGGGGGGTC
>WAAE01017799.1:0-11875 GCA_013400495.1 Nicator chloris | reverse complement strand
TGTGAGTGTCTGTCTGTGTGAGTGAGCGTGTGTGCGGGCGGAGGGCGGGCAGTGCCGCGGCGTGCCCGCTCTTGCCGCCGCCGCCGCGGGCGGGACTCGCCGGGCGAGGGCTCGGCGGGGAAGGGGCCGGGGCGCGGCGGGAGCCCCATTGGCTCTTGCTACAGCACATGTTGCCGGCCCGGCTATAAAGGCGGCCGCGGCCCCGCTGCAGCCCGTCCTTCTGCCTTCACGTTTCTAAAGGGACGCCGTCAGCTCCAGTGCCGCCGCCATGGCCATCGACGCGTTTTTGGGTAAATGGTGCCTCGTCTCCAGCGAGGGCTTCGAGGACTACATGAAGGAGCTGGGTAAGAAGCTGGCGGCTCCCCGCCCCCGGGAGGGAGGGATGGAAGCCGGGATGCCGCCTCGGGGATGTGCTGTCGCTGCCGGCCGGCGAGGCTCTGTCCAAGGTCCGCGGAGAACGCGGTCCCGGAGCCGGGCCCAAGGGAGGGACGCAGCCCGGCCTTGAGCCACGGGAGGGCGGCGGCTGCAGGGTGGTGCCGGGATTCTCCGGGATGCAGCGCCGGAGTCTCCGCGCCCTCTCGGCTCCGGGAAGGGAGCGGTGGCCGGCAGCAGACCTTTCCTCTCGGGAGAGCTGCCGCCTCTGGCTCCGCGTCCTCAAGATGTCAGCGACCTTTTGTGCATCGTAATTGCTGTGAGGCAGGTGCCGGCATCAGCAGGCACCTTCCCGCTGCACAGCGCTGCGCCCTGCCCGCCGCCGCCTCCCTCCGCAGCACCCGGCATCACCAGCTGGTGCCGGCAGCCCGGCTGCGATTAGGCCGGCTCGCCGCCGCCTCCCCGGGAACGCCCGGGCGGGGCTGCGGGCGCTCGGCGCTGCCCCGGCCTGGAGGGCGGCGGGTGCCGCACGGCAGAGCTGTGCCCGGGCCGGGCTGGCTCACCCCGCCTGGGGCGGCCGCACACACACCTGCGGAGCCGGGGCCGCCTCCCCGTGGAGTCACCTTGGGTGTCTCCTCCCGAGAAAGCCGAACTGGATCAGCTGCCTGTGCGTAACCGGCAGCCCTGCCGGACGCTATTTGCCTGTTTTATGCTGTGGGTAGTAGCACTCTTTATCTCAGGGGGATGGTCCTGGCTTGTTATCCCTGCGTCCAAGTTGCCCCACATTTTGTAACGCGAAGTTACCAGATGAAGAACACACCTAACAGACCAGGAGCCTCATCTGCAAGCTCCGATTTAACACATTCCTGTGAGCATCCTGGCTGACAGGTGATAGATACCTGGCAATGTCTATATGGCCCAGGATTTACTATTTTCTGCAGTTTATTCACAGATGAAAGCCACGATATTTTCTCAAGAGGCAGAAGATGTAGCCTTATCTTTAGAGGGAGGAGAAGAAGGAATGTAGGTCTTGTGTTCTTCATGTAAAACACGAAAAGCATCACTGCATTTATGCTCTGCAGACAGTGGTGGTTGTAATTACATTTTGGGAGGCCTGTCAGTATGTGATAGGTATGATATGAGAAAGCCTATTGCACTGAAGACTTTGGGAGATGTTGGAGGAAATTCAGGAATTTTAAGCTCAGCTTGGTTGAGCCATGGATTAGGATGCCTTGGTGCTTACATCCAATGGCCAGACCTAGGCATGTGCCAGGTTGCAACTTCAAAGTGGAAATTAAGTGCTGCAACTGCAGAGCACCTCCCATGTGTAGGCAGCAACAGCCTGTTGTGTGGTTTTAGATTGAAATCACAAACCAGTCACTTTTCCATTTTCTATTTACAATTTAGGCAATTAAATTTATACCGAGTCACATTTTAGGAGCCGGTAATTTACTGGATTTCACCCTTGCTGGCTACTTGTGAAACTCTCTGCCTTTGATCCTATTAATGCACCATAAATGAGACCATGCAGATTCTGCTCATTCTGTGCAAAAGAACATTTGAGGACAAAGAAGTTGGAATTTCACTTCTTGCCATATGGAAGACATGCAGCTCATCTCTGTTTAGTTGGGTCCCAAGCTGTAGCTGCTCAAATAACTCCCTGATTACTCTGGCCTGGACTACAGCAACAGAATGTGGGTGGAGGTTACTGTGGCAATAATTTCCAGTTCTGATCAGAAAAGCTGGACTGAGGATAAGTGTTTTTTTCTATGTGGCCTCAAGCTTAAGGCTCAATTCTGGAATCTCATTTGAGTCTGGAGAAGCAGTGTCTGGAAAGTACTTCATTCCCCTCTCAAGGACTCAACCCTTACCTCCACATACCAGGGGAGTGCTGTGCTGATACTTGACAACCTTTTTTAACTGCACCAGTTGCAGAACCCAGGCACTCACTGACTTGGTGGTGCTTTCTGCCCCATTTGGTTGCATGTCAATTCATAGTTCAGATATGCACTTACCAGTTTGATGGATTCATGTTTGTTGCTTGGTGCCCTCTTATTTGTATTTTCACCCTTCAGATGAAAAAGATTCCCAAGCAAGCAAACCCCCCCAAACAGTGCATGCAGGGGCTGAAGCAGGGTGAATCTGAAGAGTTTTGAGGGCTGCTGTCTCCAGATCAGGAATTTTCTGCCATTTGCAAATTGCTCATTTTGCTCATTTCTCCATTTCTCTGTCTTTTGCACGTGTAAGCACTGTTTTTTATGATAATTATTTTCTAATTCACAACTCGATACTTTGTAAACAGGATGTAAAATAGAAAATTTAATTTAAAATGGCATGTTTGCAATGGTGTACAAATTGATGGAAGGGTATTTATTGAGTAAGTTTGAATCAAGTGGATTAATCTGTCAATTAAAAATAATTTGTAGAATTTTCAAAATGCTCAGAATTTGAAGAGAATAATTTTAGTTTAGTTGGCACTTTTGTATTTGTTTTCCTGTTTGCTATTTATTTCTGTTCGAAAAAAAAAATCAGTGCTGGGTTCTGGGATATCTACAAATCCTCTAGAGGGCAAAATAGATTTAACTCTAACTCTCTAAGGAAACAAAAAAGTAACTCTGCAAATAAGCTTTTTTCCTTCCTCATCTGTGGAAAATTTAAAACATCCTCTTTCTTTGTGGCTCTTGAGCTTTGATTCTCAAGTGTACTTAAGTGCCTAATTAAATGGGAATTAGGTATTTGAATTCCTGTGTGGCCCTAAGCCTCCGGATTTAACTGACTTTGTGACACTCTGTGCCTCTCCCTTGCAGGTGTGGGTATGGCTATGAGAAAAATGGGAAGCATGGCCAAACCAGACGTTTACATTATTAAGGATGGGGACACAATCACCGTGAAAACAGAAAGCACCTTCAAAACTTCACAGTTCAGCTTCAAGCTTGGTGAGAAATTTGAGGAAAATACATTAGATGGCAGGAAAACTCAGGTCAGTATACTAGACTTTCTGTTGATAAAAGGCAATTCTTTGGGTGTTTTACAGAGATGCTGTTTTAAAATCAGTTTTGTCATCCACACTAACAATGCTTTATTTGATGAGCAGTTGTCTCTGTAAGTCTCATTGAAATATTTTTTTTAACATGGATTAAGCAAATTCCAAAGAGGGAGAATGCTGAAATCAAAAGTCTTGTGTATTTTGCTGTTTTCATTTTGTAGCAAAGGCATTTTTTTTAGTAAAACCAACAGACCTCTAAATCCCTGTTAAAGCCAAATGCCACTTCATTTGAAGCCTGTGGAAAAAAATGCCATTGATGTTTAATCAGAGGCAATTCAGCCCTAGGGTTAACCTTTCTGCTCTGTCTCATATTTGCATAACAAAAGAGCCTAGTTCAGAGTGGGGTGGGATCACAGACAGCAAGGCAACCATGTGAATTACAGTCACTAAACTTCAGTTTTAGAAGGCAAAGAGTTTCTCCTTGCACCTAGAAGGGAGAATATTTATCCCAAAGGAGGTAAAACACGAAGGATACATCTCATTTCCCCGTGAGAGTGCTCTGTGTTTATCAGCCCACTCCCTCCAGCCACACACTTTCAGTTCATCTACTACTGCAAGATCAGATAAATGCTACACAAAAGCTCAAAGCCCATGTAACAAAGAGATGAACAGAGAACATCTTCTGCTCCTGTTAATTGAAATTGTGGATGCAGTCAAAGGTCTGTCTGATGCAGAAATGTGTCAGAGCAGTGAGTGAATAAGCAGTGAGTTAGTCACTGTAAGAAGAGGATTGATAAAATGCTTAAGATAATTTCCAGCTTTGTAGTTGTCAATGGTAAAATTATTATTGAGTGAACTGGGGCGGGAATTTTTCATTTGGAATAAGGTGTTGAAAAGCCTCAGTGCTTCCCAAATGTCATGGGGAAAATATTGATGGTCAAGTCCTTCTTTCAGACCCTTGTCAGTTTAAAAGATGATGGATCATTGGTTCAAGAGCAGGAATGGGGTGACAAGAAGACCACAATAACACGGAAGCTAGTGGATGGCCAACTAGTGGTGGTGAGTTCAGTCCCACTTTCTGATCCCCAAGTGCTGCTGGTTGGCAGCCTGAAATGTAACTCTTAACATGTCTTTTTCCCCTGTTGGTCTGCACTGAGAGGTAAATGATTAAATCCATCTCTTTATCTTCTAGGAATGTGACATGAATGGTGTCAAGTGTGTTCGAGTCTACCAGAAAGCATGAGGACATCTTCAGGTGCAGTAGGAACTTGCTGCAAACAACTCAGTTCAGTGGACAGAGCTCCTTTTCACTCCATAGTTTCCTTTTCCCTGTTTTCTAGTATTTCAATGAACTGAGTAGCTGAGTGCAATTCTTTTTAAAGGCCGTGATGTAACTATTATGTAACTATTCTGAAGTTAGGCTATTAAATAAAATTGTTGAATATATGAAGTGGAAACGTTGTTACTACAGTGGAATTTTAAGTGAGGTTTCATAAAAAACTGATGTGGTTTTAGGCTCTACTACAGTCTGCCTTCAGCACAAGACAAGACAATATATCACAAACATTCCTACTCTCTAAGACAGAAAAAACATTCAAAGTTTGGGCTGTGGAGTTGTTCTAATTTCAAATTTTGCTAACTTCCGTATTACAAGTAAATAGAATTGGGTGGGTATAAATATGAGATAAGCTAAATTGGTGTTTAAGTAGAGAAATGGATTTTCAGAGTTAGTTTGTTTTTTTGTGTTTCAAACTGAGTTTTCTTAATCTCAGTATGTATATACCAGTAAGCCAATGAAGATGATAAATCTAAGCAAGCACATACACACTTTCTTGAAAGGAAGTCTTATTTTAAAAAGACTTTTCCTGGCAAAACTCTTATTCCATGTCTAGTAACATTCTAAAAATCCTTAACCAAAATCTGCTGAAATACTGCCTAAAACCTAAAGCCTCATTTTGGTGTTTTTTTTTTTTTTTTTTTTTTTTTTTTAAACTTGTTTGAAACACCTACCAATGGAGTTTATATGCTTTGAAGTGCCATAATAAATAATCAGAAATATCAGTGTCTTGAGTATTACTTTTACACTGGTTGGGAAACAGAGCTTATAATGCTACTATTCTGCCAAAGAGATGTCCCTGGAGAATATTTCTTGTAATTTCTTTCTGGTTTTGGGTTGTCATTTTTCACATTATTTCCTAGTTGTATTTTTCCTCATTTTAATACGAACCCTAAAGATAGAGGGTGTAGTCTTATGCAGACTTTAGAAATAGAAGGAGTCTACCCATAGAAGTAACATGGAAAACAAACTGATCTGATAAGGGACTTACGAAGTTTCAGATCAGAAATACACTAAACAGCATCAGGCATGATATGAAAATCCTGCCTCCCTTCCTAAAGAGACATTGTTACTGCTTTCATCTGGGCATTAAACCTTCTATGGGGTCCCTGGTCTATCACTTACCCTTGCCTGTTTACTCCTGATCCCAGGTAGTGTTAATTGTTTATCTTTCATTTGAATGGAAAAATAGTCCAATGTCTTTTATAGAACATCCGTTTTGATTACAATGAGATCACTTCTTGTAAAACAAAAGGCAGAAGAGTGCCTTTTTAGAGTGATTTCCTTTGGAAACAAGGCTTATAAAGTCTGCATATCTGTGCTTTCCAAATTCAGCAATATATGAAGTAGAGGCTAGAGGTCCCAAAGATAAGTATTCTTCCACAAATGTCATGAAAATAGGCAGCCTGATGACGGAGATGGACCATTAAAGTACCTTGATGATGGAAAGACTGCACATGGAAGTGACACTTTGTTTGACTTTAAATGGAAACAAAACATTACAAGGTCTCTTGGCACACATGAGAAATTTTCTTAAGCTCAGAAGCTGACCAATGATAAGAGGCAGATCAAGAGGAAGCTGGAATTCTTTAGAACTAATTCTCCAGAACTACTTAGTCTCATAAATTTATTTGCTTTATTTTGATGTTAGCTCCAGCCTCAGTTGCCAGTAACTTCAATGTAAGTGTACTGTGACCCAGAACTACCATATATACAACCTGTTTGTGTTAGATTAGACCATACACTTAAAATGACAATTGTTTTATACTACTGCAAGTCAAGATTTATAATTCTCAAGACTTGAAAATATATTTAGTTTCCAGTTTCCTCCTATTATTTATTATACTAGAAAAAAAGCTTCACTCTCCATGGGTTTATATGCACAATATTCTCATCAGTGCAAAATAACCAATTGTCCTGACATTTGAATGACTGTAGTTCACTGCATCACATAAGAAGGCAGAAAACAAGACTTCTGAGTAGAACTGAAAAAGAAGTTGTGCATTATCCAGCCAGGACTGCTTTATAATGCTAAAGAAATAAACGAGGAGACAAGCTGTGTTGTGACATTTTAGTGCATGTTTTTTGAAATACTTTGGAGGGGTGAAAAAAATCATATTTAGCAAATGAAGCTGCAAGTAGAACTTGCTCAAAGAGAAGCAGTTTTCCTGTCCACAACACATTCATTTAAAGTCACAAGCAGTGTCCAATTTATATATTTAAATCTCACTGTCTTCTCAAATTGGTGTAGGTCTGCTGTTTACAAGGAAGAGGCTGTTGTTTATGTGTTTGTTTGTTTGTCAGTGAGTGGGTGGGTCAGTGGAGTATTTTTGGTAGTGAAGTGGGATAAAGGAGTAGAAAATGAGGTTGTTTAGTAATTTAGATCTGATATTCCACCACATTAGGGAAGTGTCTTGTTTGAGCTTTCCAGGAACACTAATGACATGGCACTGTGCTTTGTGGAGAGTGTACTGGCTTTGTAGAATGCTCAGACTATTAAGGATTTTCCTGTTATGGTTTAGTTTTATGATTTATTTCAAAATTGTTATCCTACTCTGCCTGCAATCTCTGCAGTTAATACCGGCTCTTCCTCTTCCTCTCCCTACCTCACACATGCCCTCCAGATCAAAGTTTTTTAAAAAACAAAGTCAATGGTAGGAAACACCTCACTTTTCTGAGGATATGGTTCCACTGATAGTTGTCAGCCATCCAGGGAAAAAGGAGTGCCTATTTCTTCAGGTGTGAAGATCAAGTGTAGGGAGAGTTTTGCTCTGCCATTGGTCACTTGGGCTATCTTAACTGAGACTCAAACATCTGAAAAGCAAATTAATCATTGAATAGGCACTCTTATTTTTTTTATTCAGGTTAAGACTTAAAAATCTAGTATTGTGTAAACCACCTTGTCTACTTCTTCATAACTCTTCTGCATGAATTCTGTTGCTTCATAAAGCAGTCCATTTGAAGTAACTCTTATTAAGGTCAGATGCTGAAAATAAGTGCCCTGTAAATATTTCTTGTGGTCCTAAGAGAGACCTGGGTCTCTGCCCAGAAGCCCCATTTCAGCTCAGCCTGGGGTGCCAGTCTGTGCCTGAGTGGGTTATCAGAGCACCAGTCTCCAGCTCAGATATCTTCAGATTTTACGCAAAAATTAATGCTTCAAACAAATTTCTATGAGGGAACAGCCATATTGTTTCTATTCTACATAAAATGGTTTAACAAAAATAAAAGCATTAATGCAGACCAGTTCCACTCAGACCTTTGCTAATGATTCCTTCCCTGCCTGAGTATGGGCTGACACAATGAATGGATTAGAAACCTTTGCACTATGTTGATTATTTGTGACCATAGGGAAAAAAAAAACAGTGTAAGAGTGGGTGGGGGCAAGTTAACGCATATTAATTATTCTTTGATGCCTAATTTCAGTCCCATTGTTCAGCCCTGAGAGGGTTTAGCAGTATTTTCTTAGGTTTTGGAGAAAATCCAGCATCTGTGTAAACACATTTTTCCCATGGTTCTAGCTTTGGCTTTTCAGCCCTTGTACATCAAATTAAGTTTTTGTTGACACTTCCCAGAATGGTTTTACTTCATACTATTATTTCAGAGGAAAAGGAAACACTATGAGAGACCCTGCTCCCAAGAGTGAATTTGGTTTCCTTTCCAGCAAAAATGTTTTCAAAATCAATTCCCTCTACCAGGTGGTCTTAATTATATTATGAAGATATTTACATGTGAAGTTCATTATAGATTCAGAAGAAATGCAGTTTCTGCAGCACACGCAACCTAGAACTGTTTCAGATAATGTCCAACAAAATCTGCTGAATCCCAAAGAGTATTGCTGACACTTTAAAATAAATAATGTGTTTGTCATTAATTAATATGAGCATTATCCTTCTGTATGCTCGCTTTCTTCATGAAGATTATTCTTTTTCCCTATTTTTAAAAAAGATTAACTAACAGATCACTCAGACTCAGATTCTGAACATCCAGCTGTTGTGGTAAACTGGAACAGGGATTAAGAAAGATAAGAATTAATGTGTGTATTTTGTCCAGTCTCTCCCTTTTTATTTTTTTTAAGCTTGTTTTCTTCACTCTTTTTTTTCAGCACGAAGAGAATGACGAAAACTAAGGGCACAACTTTCCAGTCCAACTACATGCAATGTTATCCATGGCAGCCATCTTGCAAGTCTGATTTTAAAGCAGTAAATGTCTAAGCAATATTAACCAGAGATTTAATTGTTTCCACATGCTCTTTGTTCTTATGCTTGTGCTGAAGTGGTTTTAAGCAGAATTTTCTGCAGTGTTTAATCAGTACCATCCTGACTTAAGAAAGTAGATAGATATGTGTTTACTCAAAAAGCCAATCTCTGCTGAATTTATTTTTTAAAATAGTGACAGCATTGGCAACTTCTGAATGCAATTTGTGATAATCAAATTAAGTAAACTACTTCATCTGAAAAGTGTCCTTTATTAATCTGTCAGCTAAAGCTCCACACACCTGGGGAAATTTCATCATATGGATGGAACTGGAACTCAAGTTTCAAGTTGGAATGCAAAAATTTATAGCCTAATTTTTGATTTTTCCCTTGTTGTTATTTTAATTTGCAGGGTTCTGAGATTTTCCTCATGTTTTAGGTCTGCTCCCAGTTAGTCATATCTGTCAAATACACATTACTTTGGGAAGTTAGTCAATTATATCCTTACCCTGTGATCAATGTTTAAGACACAGTCATAGGTCTGCAGAGGAGAAGGAAGGAACAATTCAAATTGAATATACTTTGATATAATATGACCAAAATAATAAGTCTGTGAAGAAAGGTCTCCCCTGAGATTTTTCTTTTTCAGAAAACACAAATCTGAAAAATTACCGGTTCTTGGAAAATAAAGTGTACCAAACCTTTAGGAATGTTTAAAAGATCTTAGATAAAGCTGTGAAAACTCAGGTCGTCAGCCATAGCTCTAATTCATGTAGATAGTGACTTATTTGGATATGGCTAGATATCCCTCCTTGTGATTAAGAACACTGTGTGAGAGGTTGTCCAGACATCTACTGGAATTTCCCTTTCCCTCAGGTGATAATCCTTTTGGTCAGCTGTGTCTTTGTTCCACTGCAATTGACTATTTTCTTAGAGATAAAATCAATTTTTTGTCTCTATTTAGTGAGATTTCTCTGGTCACGCTGTACTCACGTCTTTGAATTGCAGGAGATGCTTTGCACTCTTCCATAATTTCTTCTCTAGATTTCACTAGAGAGTTAACTTCTGCTTTGAGGCTGAATCATACTGACTTGGATTTCTGGGCTGGATTCCTGCTGGAATTAAGAGCAAAGTGCATTTATTATAGAGGCACTGAAAGCATCTTGTGAAGCAACAGCCTTTGATATCTATGGAAAGCCTTGCATTACTACAGTATGGTTGGATTAGGCTTTAGTAACTGAAAACTAATATCAGAAATCAAAAATGAATAATCAATTTTAAGAAACACTACTGATTCTTTAAATTATAATATATTCCTTCTTGATGTCTGTAATACTTATGATGGGAATAGAGTTCACTGGGAACACAATTTGAGTGGCACATAAAGTTTGATAAAGCCATATATTCACTTATTTGTTTTGATGAACCTAATATTTACAGCAGAAAGGAGAGATCACTGCTGCTGGTATGGTTTTATTATGCTCTCACTGTCTTATTCTTGGAATAAAGAGTAGCATGTGGAGAACGAAACATATTTTATTCTCTTGGTGTAATGCTTATTTAGTTACCTTATTACAGAGAAAGTATTTTCCTTACTTGCCTTCAATACTATCAACAGATTTTACTAGGAAGACTATGCAGTTGCATCAGAATATTCAGTTAACATTTCACTGTTAACTTTGATCTATTTTTTTTTCTTTAATTTAATGCTTGTTGGGACATCTTTTGAAGAAAACACCAATAAAACATGTTGTAGAATATCATGCCTGTGCAGTTACTTCACATCACAGAAAAGAAGGCTGTAATTAATTTTTGATTACCTTATACAATGGGCTGTTATCCTTGCAAGTCTTGAAATTAACTTGACATAATAAAATGTCAGTTATTGAATAAGCAGAGCAACTTTCTTTGCATGGTAAGTTGCATGTAGATATATCAGGGAGGAAAGGGAAAACATTATGCCATGTTACTACTGTGAATCCCAATGGATTTGGAAAAGCCAGATTCATTTAGTGTATAGGTCTCATTACCAGCAAAATTATGCTATATGAGCTATCTCTTATGACTCCAGTTGTTCTTTGAAACATACACTTGGATGTAATTTGATGTAATTTCAGATGCTATTTGAGAATAATAGGTTGCATGAATAAAAGTGTGATTTTATTAACACAATTACTCTTAATATTGAAGCCAAGAGGAGCTAGTATAAGTTTTCTCATGTGATGTGCACTTCAGAGGTGCATTTTACAAACACAGTTCTTGTAGGGCAGAGCAGCATAACCTCTACTTTTATAACTTTGCCTTTCTATCAATTAAAACTGTGTTTCTTGAGAATTCTGGTGTGCCTTAGAAGTTACTGGTTTTTTTAATGACCAGTGTCTGATGTGGCCAACCATACAATTCTCCTTCAGATGCAGATCCCAAAGTACTCACTGACCCCTGGAAGTAAAATAGCATGTACTGTTCGAATGTTTTATTGATGCAAAAGGAAAAAAATGAGAGGAACTGGTAAGCAACCACGGTATATCATCTGTCCCCTTTTTATCCTTCAGTGAGGCTAGGTCTGTCGTTTTAGATAGTGAAAGGACTCTTCAAAAAGTAAGTTTGAGCATTTTACTGATTTTGCTTATCTTTATGTTAGGAGGTTTAGAAGGCTTGTGCTTATTTCTGTTCTGTAACAAGATGGATTTACTGAAATTAATTAAACTTTCTTTTTTTATAGTTCTTTAGTAGCTAATATTCCCACTTTGGTAAAAGTAGATTTTCCAAAGGTTCCTTTATGAGTATTTAATGTTCTACTCCCATATACTAAATTTATTCTAAATATTGAAAGAAGTTTAAAGCTGAAAGGATGCTAAGCCCAAGTATAACTGTGCAAATGAAGTTTTATTCTACTGAAGCCAAATACATAATTTTGTTTTTAATGGAATGACAGTCTCCTAGTTTCTTGTATGCTTTGTAATTCTTTTTATCTCTTTCTTTTTCTTT
>WAAE01017798.1:0-221854 GCA_013400495.1 Nicator chloris | reverse complement strand
AAACTAAACCAAATTAATTCTTTGCTAAAAAATGTTTTGATAGCAGGGACCAAAGTTTACTTAATGGACAAGAAATAACCCACGTCAGGCTCACTCTGCATTAGTGATTGCTTTGTAAAGTAGGAGCTCTCTGGGGCCAGGGGGACCCTGTAAATGCTGAACGGTGTTTGAGAAGAAAAGCTTCAGGCATCAGTGACTGCAGTGACTGAGCAGAGAGACAGAGCAACCTCAGGAAGCTCATTGCAGCAGCCTGCCAAGCTCAGCACTCACATGCCCACTCTCAGGAGCTGTGGCACTCTTCCCAGGCACAGAACTCCAGGCACAGAACTCTTCCCAGGCACAGAACTCCAAAGTTTTGTCCCCATGCTATGCTCCATCTCACAGGCATCCTGCTGGCATGAACAACCACCAAGCCTTCAGCTACTCATTTCCCCAGGAGCTTGTTTATTCATGAGCACCTCAGTGTTTATCTCAGGGCTCGATTTTAGTCTAAAATGCACCGACACTTGAATGGTTTGAGGAATGGCACTTAAGTACCTGATCAATTAAACATTTTTCACTGACTTTGAAGTAAGTCAACAACTTCAGATAACAAGAAACACTATTCAAGGTATCCAGCAACTATTCTCTGATATTTTGAGGAAAACATGGTAATAATAGTTCTTCATTACAGTTTAGAGAATAATTTCTGGCCTGTGGGAAATGACCTGCTGGGCAGGCCTTACAGAGGACACGTCTCCATGCCCAGTTTTCTAAATCGACTTATTCACATCTCCAGTCATGAGAAAAATCAATACAAGTACAAATTGAAGATTGTGTCAAAGTCACAGCCCCATGGCAGCCACTCTTCCCAGGGTTAGATCCCTTGCCAACAGAGATGGCCTTGGCAGCTGCACAATTCACTCCTTTGTCCCGCAGCGTCACCCTTCCCCGAGCACTGCAATGTTTTACTGCTTCCAGGGGCCAGTACAGCAGGAATGAATCTGATCCAAAATTCACAATGCTCAGCAGGATGCTCTCAATTATTTTGAACTGGCTACCAGAGAGGTTTCCCTGACTTTTGTTTTCTCCTTCGCCCTTCTGCATTGTCTGAACGGAAATGCAAAACTGCTGTCTGTGCCTTCCTGCCCTCTTTTGGCTCTCACTGGGTCTATTCGTCTCTAGATTACACTTGGCTCTAATGGTTGTGTGTGAGTTTGAAAGCTCCCTTCCCTCAGTGCAGTTAAAAACCCTCCTTACAACAACTGGCATCACCTGAGCCTTTCTGACTGACTTCCAGTCATTGCCAATGAATATGAAAACATGGTCATTATATAAATACACACACATTACCCCCACAAAAATACATACAAATGCTTGAACCTAAGACAGTTAAAGTCTGGCAGAATACATGTACAGAAAAATAAGCAAATTTATTGAAAACATCAAAAATATCTAATTCCCCTGAATATCAATATATGATTTTTAAAATTCCATTAATCACATTCAACTTGATTAGTAGTTCCAATACCGATTGTTTGGAGGACATACTTTGCTGCAGCTCTTTTCTGACCTGAATGGGTTGTTGCATTTCAAATGTGAATACTCATTATTGTCTCTTTTCAGAGTTTTTGATTCAGCAGCCAAATGATGCTTTTAAGGAAAAGGAAAGCCTAAAGCCCATACTGAAAAAAAAGAATGCATTAGAGCTATGGAAATAATTTATTCATACCCTAGTGTGCAAGAGCCACTCCCAGGCAGATATATGTGTGTGACAAAATTCTTTAGGAAATCAGCTTCTATTATAGAACATATTGGGAAAGGTAAAGCTGATAACCTATCTGAAGTGATTTCAATGGGCTTCTTCCTTCAAGCTTTCTTAATTACAGCATTAAATTCTCTGATTTTTAATGCGTTAGACACACTGAGGACATAGGACACTCTATTAACATTACACAGAAAGAAAAAAGTGAAGTCTTCACATAAGAACTCGAGTAGAATTATATTCTACATACCTGCACTGAGTTCCTTTGTGAGAAATAGGAAGAAGAGGAAGAAATATTAGTAATGGAAAAGAGAATCACCTTTTGCAACATTAGGTCTGTTGACTGACACTTTTAAATACTACTTTTGATTATGTTTTATTTTGATGAATATGAAATGTGGCTCTGTAGAAAAATTAAAGTAGTTGATAGAAAAACCCCTAGCCCATCATTTTCAAAGCTGCATTCCAGAATACAGGAACCTAAGCTTTGATACAGGCACATAAATGGAAATTCATCCCAGAGCATGAATTAAGAGGCTCCTGATACAGAATAATTAGAGCCTTGGGGAGGGGACATGTTGAGAATTCAAAAATGTATGTGAGTTTACACAGTTTCCAAACAGATGTAAAGGTAAGGGTTCTTCTATCAGCATGGCTCCTAAGGTAGTGGCAACTCAGTATTTCCTGCCTGTAATTGCCTGCAGTGCATTTTATCACTGCCTTATCACCAACATTCACTTTCCTTTTTTATACAGCTCTGAGGGGAAACAGCAGTTTCTCTGGAGTGCAGAAACAATTCATCCACAGAACACAGTGTATGATTCTGAGTAGCTTGTTGAAAGACTGAAATTATCACAGCTCTCTCCAGTATAGGGGACCAAAAAACAAATTAAAAAATAAAAAGTACCCTTCCAAAGGTCAGCACAAATGTCACATGCATTTCAAAAACTCCATTTTAAAGTTCTATTCTGAAAAAAAAAAAGGGTTAACAGAGCAATATTTCTACTCTGTTTTGGGCACTTTCATTATGCCATTAATTATTATAGAGCCATCTTCTAATAGGAATTTCATCATGTATTCAAATTGGTGAGCAGAGTCATTCAGCAGCCACAACAAATTGAGCTCAACAGGCTTTATTTCAAGAACTACAATGGTGTCAAGTGGTCAGTCCTTCATTTTTAATTTCTGGTTCTATGAGATGCAAATGCATGATCTCTTATTCTAACAGCCAGCCATGGCAAATAGTTACAATTACATTCTAACATATCCTTAACTATGGGCAAACAACATTATCGAGCAGGGGATAGTGCAGTTTGAATCACAAAGAAAATATTTATTTTATTATGGAAATTTTTAATTTCTTTTCCTCTCCATTTATCACAGTCATGTCATCCTAATCAGAAAAGCAAATACCAGAGTTTGTACTTGATCCAATGTAGAGAACTCCAATAATTACAAGAATTACTTTTTTTCCCCCCCTTTTTATCTACACCTGCAAACTTGAAAAGACCAAGTCATCTGCTACACAACCAGCTCTGTGTACCTAGGTCTTAAATGTTGCTTAAGAGTGAAACACAAAGTCCTGCTATGCACAGCATGCAGTGACACAGCACCCAGGTGTCTGTGCTCTCCGTGGTCCCTGCACACTGAACACCACCCCACAGCAGTCAATGTGATTGGGGCCCAACACCCTCTGGAGTTCTGTGGATCTGCCTCTCTATTTGGATCTGGGAATGCCGGAACCTCACCAGTGACTGGCCCAGTGAAATTAGTGAACATACTGACACTTCCTTGAGGCTTTGGGGGCACAACTGGGTCACTGGCAATTCTCACCAAGAAATGTAAAAAGTTAATTAATCATTCAGTCCTTTAGCCAACAGCCTCTGTTCCAAGGGGCCTTTTAAGTGATGACATTTTCTTTGATTTTAAGATCCTTTAACTATCAGCTAGTTTATTTTTATTTGTTGCTACCAAACAACTTCTGACACTCATATCTTTGAAGTCCAATCTACTGTTTATACAGAAGTGAAGCTGACACTCCTTCCTCTACTTAATTGGAAAACACCCCAAACATTATAAATGAAGCTCCTGTTTCAAATACTGAAGAAAGCCATGCTGAAATTTGCTGTAAAAGAATGCAAAACATGAAAGCTTAACATTTGCTTTTTGAGCTGGCCAGATCAGTAAAATCTTTAATCATAATATATGTGCTAAAAAAATTAAGGTACAAAGTAAGAGACTCCATGTGAGAACAAAAAAAACCAAACATTTAAATGGATGAATAATCATGAATCCTATCTGGAATTCTATTATTAGAATTAGTCTGTGTTGCACATCCGTATTTTGAGGCAGAAGTGCATCCTGCCCTGCAGCAAGCCCTGTCCAGAGTCCTGATGAGCTGCAAACACTTGTTTCTATTGCCAGCATGCCAAGCTATTGACCCAGAGCATGTTGGGGTCGTTGGGACGCAGACAGAATAGCTTGAGGGACATGCTTACTCCAAATGCCAGATCCATTTTGTTGTTTGCAAATGAGAAGCTCTTCTGTGACATGAATTGGAATGATTGTGAATTCTATTGATCACACAGAATCACAGAACCACTAGGCTGGAAGAGACCTCCAAGATCATCGAGTCCAATCCAGTCCTAACACCTCAACCCTTCCTGTTTGTTACCCGTGCTGTGTGCATTGGTGTCCATGCACCTCAGCTGGGCTGCTGATCTCACCCCCAACTCAGGCTTACCCCCCTTGGGCCTGCTTCCAGACAGCCCAGCTGCATCCCCTTCCCCCTTCAAACCTAACTTAAAGCCCTCCAATGAGTTCCTGAGCTAAAATCCTTCTGCCCTTAACAGAGGGATGGAGCCCTTCTGGTTCCAGCAGGGCAGGTGCTGAAAAAGTTGCCCCGTGATCAAAGAACCCAAAGTTCTGCTGATGATGCCAACCCTTGAGCCACTTGATAATGTGGGCTCTCCTATTCCTTTCATCATTTTCTGCCACCAAAGGGACTGAGCAGAACACTACCTCTGCTCCTGCCTTATCAACCAGTTGACCCAATGCCCTAAAAAATGTTTGTAAAAAAGAGATGTTTGTAAAATCTAATGGAATGCAAAGGAAAACGATCCTTTGGTTTCGTACTGCGATACTGTAGAAAGCAAGAGTGGTTAATCCTCACCAGCCCCATCAATGTCACAAATCTGCAGTCTTGTTTACATTAAATGTCATGGCAGAGTTTACTTAAATTAGAAGGTTACACATGACTGGATAAAATTAAAGAAATCACTTCATGAGTTTTTAATTTCTTCTGTAGTGATTTAATTTTGAAGTAATTTGAAAGAATCCTCTCAGAATGTAATACCAAATTACAACAGAGCCTGCTTATCTCTACTTGAGTTATCTTTCATTCACCAGTTTTCAGGCTCCAAGCTCTTTTTTCAGTGTTCTAGTGAACTCTGAAGTGCTTACTGAACAACATCTACCTCTTTTCGTTCCTTCCAGAGCGTGCAATACAACTCTCTACAGCAGAGATCTGTTTAGTGTTGGTCTCCTCCACATATTACACTAAAGATAAACATTATTGTTGTTGTTTGGGAGTCAGACACCCCACATCTGTTCACCCACAATGTATCTTCAACAAATGTCGAAATGACAAAACACACCTTGTTTTCTCGTTTGCATCACCCCAGCCTGCACAAGGTGTTCCCATCTCACCTCCAAGCCACTGCCAGGACCCTGAAGAAGTGCTGTGCAACACTGCTAATTCATGTAATATCAACACAACACTCAATCCCAACTTTATGCTGGATAAATTACAAGTGATGAAAAGAATTTCAGTGAGGTGCCCAGGGGAAGCAGAATATTTATTTCAGCAGTGCTCCAATTTCCAAATCGTCCTAAGCTGGTTGTCAACACAGCAAGATTACACTGCTGGTTCATTGCTGCTCTAGCAGATGGTGAGGACCTGTAAAAGCCAAACATGCTGCCACTTTGCTGTTCTAATAAATTAAAACTGAAGTCTTAAAAAGTGAATTTGTTCAACAGTAATAACAAATGTGAAGTTTAGGCCCTTGATAACTATACACACATGCACATATATAATTTTATGAACACTTATTCCATCTTCTGAGAAACTCAGAGCGTGAAATAATTTTTCAGTGAAGATTTTGGATTTTGTTTTCAGACATAATCTAGATAACCAGTCATAGTTCATTTATCATTTTAATATAAAGTCACTATAACTGCAAATGTCTCAAGTTTTGGCCTGGCACTCAAGCTCCAGAAAAGGCTTCCAACAAGAACATAAAATGGATTATGAACAGGAAATTAAGTGTGATATATAGCCTTGTGAAAGAGAGAGAGCTGTTTTTGGATGCGTTACATCATTATAGCCTTCTCTGGAATAATTTTCTTAGGAATATGAGAAGATTTCACTCCCTGTCTCAAATCCCCAAAACATCAAAAGACAACAATGCTAAGTGACATAATTCAGACTTCATCTCTTACTCCCTTAAAATCACAACCACGTGATCTATGGCCATTATTCCAGAAATTGTTGCTCTATGGCTGGAACCATTGCAATATTCTCACTGACTGACACTACCTAAGGATGACTGCTGACCAATTCATAGACTACATTATTCTTTATTTTTCTTACATTTTTGTACACTATTCTATTATTTATCTTAGAATTACTGCATCTCTTACAATGTCTATACATCATACATCATCTGAAATGGTTTGTTGTCAGTATGGACACTCCTGGTGAAACAATCATTATCCACATTTTACAGATGAGGCAGAAGGATGATGAGTCTGGTTTGGCGTTTGAGGCATTTTTGGTTTGGTTTTTTTTATAATGTGGGTGGTTGGTTTGTTGTTTGGTTGGGCGGGATGGTGGAATTTTGTTTGTTTGTGTGTTTTAAAAGGCATTTGAATGCCTTCTGGCTCCACAAAACAATAGCAAGCACTTCATTAAACACTCCTGTTTTCACAAGCAAGCTTAAAACACAAAGGCAGATGTTCTTTAACTGAGATGCTTTTGGAAATAAACTGAATGCCTCAGAGCACTAAGCAGAGTCATACTTTCAAATATGGGCTCTGGGAGTACCAGAAGGTCACCCCAGAAGTCACCAGCAGCACAGGGAAATGAAGCATAGATTCAACAGTCTGCACTCACTCCACTGAGACAGGCAGGGAACCTCATTGTCTAATCCCCACCCACTGAATTCCCAGGGCCTTCTTCATCTGCTCTTCTCTCTTACCCAGTCCAGTTCCAAAACTGCCCACTTCACCTTTACATATGCCCTTGTTAAACCTTTTAACAAATTACATACGATCAAACCCTCACTTGACTCCTTATCACATCTTTTCCTCATTGTTTGCCTTTCTGTAACCCAAAAGTGCCATGGAACTTGCTCAGCATTCCTTTGTGTTTGTACAGCATCTAGAAAACATCTCACTAAACCACTCTGGGGTTTCTTTGGTTACTATGGATATAGCTGCAACAGCAAAAGGATTTAGGATGAACAAGTCTAATAAGAAAAATACACACTTATAAAAATTACATCATACTGTCTAGACGCTTTGAACTCAATGCAGTAGACTGATTGAGGTTATGTTTCTTCATTGGCTTATTTAACAAGGAAGGAAGTCAAAATTTCCCACCCTGATGCACCTGACAACAGCCTATTGAACGTCCAAGCTGAAACTCTACTGGGGTAGAAAACAAGGACAGGAAAGAAGATTCAAGATTGCTTGTGTAGTGAGGGAAGTTTATTAAGGTTTACAAATACCCAATTAGTACATTATAAACTGTTAACCTAGATGGATGCTACTATTTGGGCCTGATTTTAAAACCTGCATGGATTTACCAGCCTTTCTGGCTTGTACAGATCCATCCCTGTTAGATACATCACCCACTGGCACAAGAATTTCTTCAGCTGCTCTTCCTGCTCTGTTCTGCATTTCCTCCCTCTACAGCAGTTCCAAAACCTCTCTTACACTGCCTGGCAGAGGTAACTCCATGTATTTAACTTTACAGAGCAATACTGAACAAGGTAAGGGGGAAATATACAAAAGCTCATCACTAGAAACAGAAACAAAATTCAAAAAATATCAAACGTCAAAAAGAGCATGACTGCTACAGTAGCCATACATACATCCCTTGACAAAAATCATGTCTCTATTTTGTGCCTACAGAGAAGAGACATACAGATCACTGCTTCTACAAAACCAAGGTGCCTACCTTGATAACTGCTACCAGCAGTTTATGTAAGTAAAAGGTTCCCACACAGATGACAAGATTTCCTAAAATGAGGGACTGTACTAGAAAATCAGTGTTCAAAAAGCAAACCCAGCATGCCTGTGGCTGAACCTGAATTGTGTGAAACCACGATTCTCCTGTGTGTAGAAGCACCTACTGACAGCTGCACTTGCTGGTGGGTAGGGTTTTATTTCACCATCTCTTTCACAAACACCCACAAAAGGTTTTTTGCATATAAATATTCATAAGGTGCAAATTAGTGGTTTCACAGCTATTTTCCCTCTCTTTTCCTCCCACAGTCTGCTACAATAAAACCTCATTTCACAGAATCACAGTTAAATGTAAGCAAGGTGTCTCCCTTGATCTACACTCAAGTGTATCACCCCTGGAGATTATTTAAAATACTGATTATTTAATTGTTTCTAACGCCTCTGAAGCAGGACATACTCATGATACTGACTTTCAGCTGGAGAAAATAATTGGAACTGTCAAAATATTTTGAAAAAAGGCAGAGAGATGATCCCAATGGCCAGTTCAAAACCTGCAAAGTTAACAAAGGTATCACACACAACAGGTCCTTCTTGAAATCATCTGTCTCAAACATATGAACTTCAGACAGCATCCTAGCAGCAAATCACATTTGTTTTACAAAAAGAGAGGTGTAGCATGGAAATCATGGGTGTGTTGTGCGGAAGGAAAACAACAGAGATTATAGGAAAACAAAACAAAACAAAAACCCCTCTCCCTTTTAAGCAAGTTACTTAACACACACATCTATGAAGGCAATATAAAATATACAGGCCCAGTCCAGAGTCCTGACCCCCACAAAGCCTCTGTATTTGAAAACACTGATTCCTATCCCCACAATTTAGCTTTCTTAAAAGTTTATTTGACCTAAAGAGCAGAACTCATTAACTTAACACTGAAGTCAGAAAACTCACACAACACTGATGCCATGGTGAGGAAATCCATCCTGATCTCAGGACTGACAGAACATCACCTGCAGCTACCACTGCTGCTGACACAGATCATTCTAAGGATGGACATACATGAAGACCACACACACAATATCCTCATCCTGAAGTCTCTGCATATGTTTTCTTATAAATACTGATAACTTTTAGGGGGAAAAAAAAAAGTTTCTTTTTAAAATAAAAAAGGAAGGTTTCAGTCCCAGGCTCCTAAATTAATAGTATTTAACTATTTAATCTGAACATTGAAGAGATGAATTCATATCATTTGCTGATACACAGTAAACACATGCATGGTAGCTGATTTGCTTACAGCACTGCTGGATTTCTAACAATAAAAAGATGAAAAGAATCCTTAAGGAAAATTCCACCTTGCAGTTCCACCTCAGCCATCAGGCAATACCCTGGAAGGTCAGACCTGCAGGGGATGAAGGACAGCACCAAGAGAAACTTTCCCCTGACGGTCTCAACCGCAAGATGTTCTAGGGGACTGTGGTATTTTGGTTTACATGCACTAGAAGAAATGCAGCAGAACATTTGCCTATTTTCCACTGTTTTCCTTTATTCTCTTCCTCAACATTTGTTTTCTCCACCATCTGATGTCCTTACATGCATAAGAAAAGTTAAATATTTACAGCAGCTCAGGCAGACACAACAAATCCCTTTAACAATTCCCCCGGGAAACCCATCTCTCTGATTCAGTTTTCAAGGAACCACAACAAAAGTATTTCTTCCTATAAATAAAGATGGCACAACAGTTCCACACTGAAGCTATTTTCCCCTAATTTCAAACCCAATGCCTTCATATACAAATTCAATTTGCTGTCCTGTTTTATTACTTTTAGGGGGACTTTACCACTGGATCTGAGCAGAAATGTCATCAGTGTTTGAGTGATTGTTGGATATTATTTATTTGATATGAAATGAGCACTGAATGAACTGGCAATAGTAATGACATTACTACCTTGAATAGATTTAAGCTACTCCATGTCAAACTATGGTTTATTGTTATACAACTTTGATCACTGGCTAAATGTACAAAGCCTACAATGTACAAAGCATCAGAAATTATCTTTATAAAAATAAGATTAGCAAGTAATAAGAACAAGGTGGTTGCTGGAGATATTGTTGACATTTAGTATTAAAGGCAGAAATTGATATGAAATTGAGTTGAAACGTGCTATAACAGGGAGAAAACAGTGACCATCAATAAATTTCATTTATTGGAGCACTCTGTTATTGACATTTTATAAAATTAGAAATCATGAGACTGCTGCTTTCCACAAGTTTGACACAGAGTAAGATCATTTAATAGCACACTAAGAAAAGCAAACCAGCTGGAAGTTACAGTGAATGAAGTATTTTCCCACTGAAGTTTTAAAATATTCTCTGCTAACTCTTCTCCTCTTCTCACAGAGCTTTAGGAACATGCTTCAGGGACATGCATAGCCGTGTTCTTCCAGCCCACTTGCTAGAGCAGTGCACAAGGCAAGTGGGCACAGAAGGAGGAATGCCCTGAATGGTATGAAGATGTGGGACTGAAGAGGTGAAAAGAGGCTTGGAAGGAACCATCTAGCATCCAGCTCTCTCTGCTACTCTGTCTTCCAACCACCCTGACTGCAGGAGCTGCCCATCACTGTTCAGAATAACTGCAGCCCTCTGTGAGATGCAAAGCAAAGCAATAGTCCAGCTCCCACAGTCGAATTTCTCTATTACTTTATTGCTTCCTAGCCAGTCAGACACAGAGCACGGCTCACTGCATTTTTGACCTGTTAGCTAAAGCACCAGTTAGGGTTCCTATCTGCTCATTTATAAATACATCTTATGCCTATTTCTAACAGGAGGAGATCCAAGAAAACATTGCTATCTACACGAAAGAGCTCACTATTCAAACATATTCTGAATAGCGTGCCAGCCTCTAATTTCCTTACTTGCAGCATTCTGTAGCTGAGACATTTCCAGTATCCAAATGTTGCATTTCATCTTTCTTCACCTATTCCAACAAGAACCATCATGACTTGTAATAAGTAACTCTGAATGGCAGATTTCTGAGGCAAACACATGATTTGTGATTTAGCTTTAAAAAGATTCGCTTTTGCCTCTTACTTTTAACGCTGAAACTCCCGTCAAACACTCTTGTAAGCCAACACACACTGATTGGGCCTGCTGGAGGAGCCTTATGTGGAAAAGCTGATAACGAAGGTGCCAAGGCATTCCTTTGTTTGGGAGCATTATTGATGCAGTTCTGGGGTAACTGGTGGTGCCCACGCACCAGCCTCACCACCAGCTGCTCTCCCAGAGAGGATTCCCAGCCACAAAGAGGGGTGTTTCATTTGAATCACACAGTTGCTCCACTGGACAAAAGTAAATCATTATCCTCACAAGTAAAATCGACTCAGCAGCATTTACAGCATCATTACATATTTTATTTTTACATACATTCCCTGACAGGCCACTGAATTTGCACCTCCCCTCATCCCGGAAACATTTGAATGAATGTTTCCTTCAATAAACATTATATTTGGAGCTTTTTATTTATCCTTTTTGCATGATAAATAGGTTCATAGATCACAAATAACTCTTTCATTCTTTTTGTACAGAATACACAATCATATTTATTCCCCTAAGCTTTCCTTAGATGACTATATGACTGCAACATAAACTTCTGCATACTCTAACACACAAATACAGGACAAGAATATGAATTAGAACTTTTTATATTATTCTGATGATCACATACTGAAATGTAGCCCTATTTAAATAATTTATCAAAGAAGTGGGTAACTTATAAAAAATAATATTGACCTAAAAAGGCTAATTCACCACATTGCACGTAGGGAAAATAAGTCTTCAGCTTAATGTACCTTAGAAAAATCTTTTTTTCCTGTGCTTGAGGGGATTTTTTTTTCTTTGATGCTAGGTTTATTTTGCAGTTTTGCATTCTACCTTATGACACAGGTAAGCAAATGAAGGTTGCAGGCAGAAGTGTATTGACTGAGCTGCTCACCCACGACCCTGCCAGGCCAGGTCCCAGGGCAGCAAACACAGCAGAGCCCTCCTCCCCAGCACAGCCACAGCCACAGCCAGCCACACTGTCCCTGACTTCACAATGGTTTAGCATCAGGACCCTGCTATGCTTTGGGACATCAACTTTTGTTTTCCACATCTTCAGAAAGCTCCTGTGTAATTCTAGTTGTTTGCTACCATCAGAACTTGGCCCTTCTTTTATGACAAACTAATCACAAAGAGAGTTTTCACGTCTAAATTGTAAAGTAGTCTGCAGGAAATTAGCTGTAAAAGAGACAGGAGGCTTTTGTGGCACTGTTGAAAGCTTATGAAAAATAAATTATAGAATAAACAGTTTTAATAGACATGCTTAATGTTTTTATTGGTGAGAATGTTGAAGTGGCTGCCAATTCAACTTTGCATCTAAATTGTCAAACATAATTGCTTGTATATGTGACATAATAAAAATCTCCACTGTAAAAGTCTTAAGAACTCTAAGTAGTGTAACACTGGCTTTTACAGCATTAAAAAGGAATAATAGACTTGTGTCCAGTTATTGTATTTAGAGAAATGCAGAAAACCCATTAGATTTCAAAGACAGACAAATTGTTAAATGGCTTTTGCCATTTTGATCTGCACAAAAGACAGAAATCATTCCTTGGGAACATTTTCAATTTAAACTTGTCTCCTTAAAATATGCTTTTCAAAGTCTGCATTAAAATAAAAGCTATATTCAAATGCAAACACTCAACTAATAATTTCCCCATGTTGATAATTGTATTAATCGGGTAGCAATCTGTGCATCTGTGATATTGCTGTGACCTCTTCAACTGAAAGCAACTTTTAACAGGCACTCTGCAAATTCAAGAGTCATTGACTTGAGTGCAAGAATTTTCTATTTATAAAGAAACGTGTTCAGCTGGTAAACAGGAAGAAAGGATTCAAGATAATCTGAAAGATAAAGCAAACCAACTAGAATCAATTGAGGCATAATAAGAAAATGGAGCAGGATAAACAAGTTAAATGGTTCTCCTACTGCCACAACCAGTTCAAGATGAAAGCTTAACTTTGTTCCTTAAGCAGAGAAAAGTCCTTTCCAATGCTTTCAGCGTAACCCCAGCACATCTGCAAACTTAGCAAGGGCAGGGGAGTCAGACAGGCAAAAACAAAACTGCCACAAAGTATACCTCCCACAGATATTCTGGGAAAAACTCTGGAAGGTAATGTCAGTGTTTACAGAAAATAACTAAAGGAAAAACAGATGAGAAAGTGTGAAGGTTGTGGTGAAAATTGAAGCTTATTTAATATAATCTTTATCCAGGCAAGACCCCCTTTGACAACCCCAGGGAAAAGGAGAAGGAGCAAGACATGGATGATGTCCTCACCTGTGTTCCCAAACCAGAAATCAGCAAAGGAACAGTAGGAAAAAATAAAAGAGAAAATTCTCTTTTTTTTTTTAACTGAAAGAAAAAGCTCTTGAAGAAGCAGTCAGCAGGAAAAGGATAGCCTCATACTTCATCAAACTTTGAAAATACAGCCTTATTAAGCATTTCATTTATATTAGCTCTTCAGAAAATAAATCCCACATGTCAGCCTTTATGTCTTCTACAGAGAATAACCCATTCCTCATACAAACAAATCACGTCCTCATAGCGCACAAAGCTATGACATCATTTGGAAAAGCAGTTTTGTATCTGCAAGTAACTGCCACACAACACTCCACGTGTCCTCAGCTGTCAGTCTTTGAAAAGAAAGGGAGCACAAGGCTCATAACACCTCATATTTAAGAATGTAACTTGGTTTACTTGGGAAGCAAATCCAAGGAAGTGACATCAGACTGCCAGCATCAGTGCAAGGGCTCAAATCCATTTAGACTGCCCACAACTCCTTTTCCTCTGCAATAGTAACGACATGAAGAAATCACCTATATCTTACAAAATAGTTACAGGACATAGTTTAGTGAAACTCCTAATTAAGATGAAACTAGAGGAAAAGGAGCTATAATTCACTAAACCATGTCCACCTTCAGGACATAGTTTAGTGACTTATAGCTTCTTTTGTTTTTAAATCCTGATCTGGCACCAACATCCACCTAGAAGCAAATTTGGAGACCTAATTTAAGACAGAATTCAAGAACAGATGCAACAAGCAGTATTCAGGAGCAATGTTTTTTGCAAATTATTTTTTTATAAAAATATATAAATAGAAATTAAACATATATGAGAATTGCCTTCTGGATACTACTGGCCTGTATAATCAGTTTATCGCTTGCTTATATATAGTGCCATTATTCTTGGAAAGAGCTTATCTTCACTCCCCTCTGTGCCAGCTATTATCATCAAATTCTAACAGCTCATCTCCTCTCCTGTCTCTGGATTTGATTTCCTACTTCCTTGAAGTGCTATCATCTTCCTGCCAAAGGAGAAAGGTAAAAAGAGAAAGAAATAATCAATACAAGGTTCAGGTTTCAAGCAGGGCTTCACAGCATCTCAGTGGTCAAACTGGACAGGGTTGCTGTTTGAAGGATGCATAGAGACAGTGGATCAGCTGTACCTCTGCCACAGAAACAGCCAAGGCACCTCCCTCCACGCTGGGCAGATGGGCTGAATTTGAAACCTCTGTGGCTGTTTTCATCTTTAAGTCCACACCTTGAATTCTATCACATTTAAAAAAGAAAAAAAAAAGCTTATGACAAAAACTGAAAGAAGCTATGAAACTCTTCCCTATCCCCTAATAAAAAATGCCTACAAATGGAACACAAAGCTGGGCAGTGCCTCCCTGCCTGCCCCACAGCCCCTCTTTATTGGTACACTGGGCCCGTCACTGTTCTCTCAACAGGAGAAACATTTGTTTTCTTTAGGCAGCCTCGACCAGGCAGACCTCAAAAGTCTGAGAGTTTCTCCGTTCCAGCCCTTACCCAAATGCTGCCTTTTCCAGCCTCCTTTACATCCAGTAGAGGAAGTCCTGTGCTTAAGCTTTACAGTTTAAATATTTGAACAAAGGCATTGTATTCTCTTAACACTCATAACTGCTATTCTCAACCTGTATCTATCACCCTTTGCTCATTAATAGGCCCTGGTGATTTGCATGTCCTAGTTCTGAATGAAAGCTAAAAACATTTATGAGGAAAAGAATTTTAAAGCTGTAGAGAACAGTTAGAGCCATAAAACCTATCAATACATAATTTCTACAAATGGCAGCTGTCTCAAAGCTGGCCTCTTTAACAATTTCATCCTTTCAAAATACTTCTTTGCTCAAAACCTGACCAAGCCCAAGGGGTTTTCCTTATAATTATTTAAATCACAGCCCCTTGTCCATATGGCTCTACCACCAAAAACCAAACCAAACCAAACCAAACAAACAAACAAACAAAAAACCCCCCAAAAATTCAAGTGCTATATATTCCAAATTTCAGCACAATGCTACAGACTGGAGCAGCAGGAAAACTGATCCTACACATACAGGATAAAATGTGAGAGCTACGTATTTCAGGAAACATCATGTTATTTCCTAGAACTGCTCACCTCCCTGGGTTGATTTCTCAGCTGACAGTGGACAAGGTTCCCAGCACCTAACACAACAGGTTTCTCACAGGAACTGTTTTTGTGGAAAGTCTTTTAGATTTACAGAACTATGCAAAGAACTTCAAGTCCATCTTTCCTTTGCTCAGCAGACAACAGTGCCTTCTAATTAAAATCAGAGATAGTGCAAAATATCTGCTTATAAATGGCACAGTACATTTGTATGTTAATAAATCTATACTTCTATTACACTCAAACAATGGAGTGCTCCACTGAAAGGAGGATTTCCCACTCTTCTAATAAGAAAAAGAATATTAGGAACTTCAAATTTTGCATGAGGACAACATGACATCAGTAGCACGAGTTACATATGTGATTAACATGTTCTAAATGAAATAAACATGTGAAAAGCTGAAAAAAAATGATGGGGTTTACCCTAACTAAGAGCCATGCAGTACACACAGATGTGTGCAGAGAGGAGCTGGGACACATCCTGCTAAAAAGGTTTTAGGCCATTAGGAGATGGTGAAGGAACAGCAGCCTGCTCTCCAGCAGCAGACAGGGCAAGCACTGCCTTCGTTCTGGTATTAAATAACACTTTGGAGAACTGCAGAAGACACACAGAAAATCAAGATTTTAACTGGAACAGACAAAGAAATAATGGAAATGAACTCAGACACTTACAAAGCAGAATTGAACAGACAGGGAAATGAAACAGAAAGAGGAAAACCAAAATTATCATGCACAGCACCTTTGGATAACTAAGCATTTACGTGCTATCCTGATGAGCAGAAGCTTCATTAATCGTTGCTGACAAGTGACTTGCAAGAAACAAAGTTGTGGCAACATGTCTGCTACTGAAGGAAACTTCCAAGAACAGCAGTGGCTGCAACTAAACCAATATGGCAAAACCCACCAAGAACAGAATGAAAGTGCTTTAAGGAATTGCAAACATAAATCTCTCTCCTGCAATATCATTTTCTTCCCCAGTGCTAAGCTTTGTGGGCCATGCCATCAAGCAGAGCACTGCTGCAGTGCCATCAACCCCAGCAGAGCTGTGTGAAACTGCACCGCGTCCGCCCCTCCACTGGGGTCTGTTTGCCCTTTTAATAAAGTATTCTTCCTCAGAATTCAGTGCTGGTCCAAAATCACAAGAGTTTTCATGTATTTTCAACCAGAAAAAACACCTACTTGTGTTCTGGAATGGCTTTCTGCCCTGGCACTTTGCCTTCCCCTAGGGGAGCACCCCCGAGATGGGGCTGAGAGCGGCAGGGAAAGGCCTGAGGAGACCTCACCATGCAGCAGTTTGAGGGAGACACTGCCTCTTCATCTTCCCCCTCTGCCTCCATAAAACACATCAGATGGTTTGAAGGCAAAACCTTCAGCCTGCTCTGAATGACTGGGCTTCTCCTTGAAATTGCCACTGGTGGGAAGGAGGAAAGGATGGCATGGAGAAAAAAGTAATGTGGCTCGGACAACAAGGGCAAAAATAGTTTCACGCCCTCTTTTCCTCTGACAAAGAAACCATCTGACTGTAAAACTCTGAAAAAACAGGTGAGCTCCATAGCTGAGTCATTAAAAGATATTTCACATTTAATTCTATGTCAGAGGCAAAGTTCTTCTGGACAAACCACTCTGCTCACACCATAAGTGAAAGCAGGAATTGGCCTCTCCCCTGTGCAACAAAGGGACAAAAAAGACAAGATTTCTTTCATGGCAATACACACAATTTGATCACGGTGACACTGACTTGTGCAAAAGCTTATCTGTTTTCTTGTTTCTCTCATTTCAAGGAAGTTTGCTTTCTTGCCATTGAGCCAGCTCCTTGCTATCAGAGGTACAGGGATCTGCAGGAGAGAGCAGTCCTGCCCAGAGGCAAGAGAAGCCAAGATGCTATCAGAAATGGGCCCTTTTTCAGAATTTTGAGACTTTTGGGACCTGTACAGATGTGAGTTCTCATTTTTATTTTTGCAGTGAGAGTATTCCCATATGAGAAGGCTTCTAACCTTCAAGCCACCTCTTATTTCATTAACTGGACCTTCTCTCCTCAGTGTGCACCTCAGAGAAGGTAAATTTGATATCCACAGTCCTTAATGAGGTGACAGGATTTTCTGTTCTGGAAAGGAGGTGCTCTATCAATCCTATTTTCGGTCACATCCTATGGTAACTAGGGCATCCTGAATATATATATTTCTGTCCTTTTCTCCCTCATGACCCCTTAAAGCAGAAACAAGGGACAGATTTCCTGCAGAAGCCATCACCTAGTGCCTCACTCCTTAAAATCAAGTTCATTTTTGTTTCTCCAGATCAAGCTTCTTTTTCAGGAGATAAATCCTACATCTCAAAGAACCACATCTACACCAGTATGGCAACAGGCCAATTTTCCCATGCTTGTCCCTCATAAATTATACAAGTGTGTTTTATATTAGAGTTTCCAATGCAATAGCAATTCCAACTCTATATCCCATAGATCTTATGCATCAGGTCAAAATACAAACAACCTGGAGAGCAGGAGGATCTAAGTCTTCTCTTGAATTTGGCATAAACCCCAATACTGAGTCTTTTTGCAGACAACTGGAAGAGACTTTCTTTATTTTAACTGAAATCAAAAGACAGCAAACCTTCAAACTGAGACACAGTGTACCAATATTGCCCACAGAGAGATGAACCAAGAGCTGCAAGCACCCATCCATTGCTACTTTCTTGTGCTGTGAACATTTTAAGGGCATCAGAACTGCAGTCTAACTGTGAACACAAGTAGCAGGACACGGTGCCCATCTCAAGTGAGAAAAAAATCAGCCTCTAAAAAGTGCTTGAACAAAATATAGGTTTTCCTCCTTATAAGTATAGATTTTTACTTTGTAGAAAAGCAAGGTCAGAATTGTGGGTGTTGCTTTAGAAGGAAAAAAATCTAATTGGAACATATTTTTCATTGAATTAAGTACAAGGCAGAGAAGTTCATTTAATTCAATAAATGCAACAATAGAGAGAGCTCCAAGTATCAGATCTTTGTAACAACCATGTTTAGGTTCACCCTTCACATTAGCAGCTGGAAGACAAATCAATCACAAACTGAGAAACACTTGAGCAGGGCTGACTCCAGGAAACCCAGGGCAGCAGCACAAACACACATTACACATTCTGCAAGGTGAAATGAATGGGAAGTAAATTCCTCAAGTTATGTAAATAAATTATAGCAATGTTGTCTGACAGCTCGTATTAAGTGAGATGAATTCAGCAAACATAAAGCACGCAGGGGACGGAAGGGCCTCGCGTACCCCTGCTCACTGATGGCAGCCAGGCAAACCTGCAGAGCCAAGGAGGCTGCTGCAGCCTGGAAGGCACAGCAGGGCAGGGGTGGCTCTGCAAGGGTCACTGCTGAGGCTCAGCCCAGCTGATCACACTCTGCAGGCAGTGCAGAGGAAGGGACACCTGAGTTCTGCAATGCTGCTGAAAAGGGGAGAACCTCGAGAAGTGAAGCAGAGACCTCTCTGCCTCTGAGAGAGCTGTAAAGTGACCACCAGGGAGGTTTGTAAACTGTCCAGCCTGTGAACAGACAAACCAGAGAGCTTCTAGATAATTCAGAGGAAAAGGAACTGTGTTTGTAAAATTCAAGATCTCCCTTTCCCTCAAGCCTTTTTTTTTTTTTTTTTAACTATCTTCTCTCACAATCAAGACTTCAAACACAGACAGCAAAAAATCCACCAGGAAATAGCAGCAGAGGAGCACTCCTCCATAATTAACACTGATATCTCCATTCTTCTCTAACATTGTGAAAATCTTCCTGACCCAAGTGAAAATCTTTCCTCTTTAGGGGGAAAATTATACAATTCCATCAAAGCCACCAACAAAGGATTCACCTTTTGTCCTATTCTCCCCCTTCAGATGGGCTTGGTATCCAGTTTCTGGAAGGTCCATTCTCTGAATCTGCTTTTACACATAAAAGAACGTATTTCTGCAGTGAAAACAAAGCATCACATTGACACACATATCCACACTGCTACAGAAAAAGGAGACCGACTCACTGAACTCTGGGCTTTTGAATCTCAGCCCTAATCATTCTACTATTAAAAAAAAAAACCCAAAAGTACTGAAAAATGGATTTTATTCTAGTGATTGTGTATAATGGTATTCAGTTTATAGACCAACATAAAGAGGAAAATATTTTCATTAAAGGAAGAGTAAGTGCAAAAAAGGTTTGTTTGGAAACCTCAAAGTAACTTTAGCTGTGGATCACAGGAAAACTAAAGATGTGGAGACACTGAGAACAGCACTCTGTCCAAAACCATAAGCCATTCATTCCACAATACATTACCTGTGGATTAAGACTGACTTTATCCATCTATTCTGTGATCTTTTTGCAGGTGTCACTCGACTCTAGCAAGCAAAATAGTTCTGCTCTTGTTCGGTTTAATCTTGCTTCTTAATCTTCCTTTCAAATTTCATCTTAGATTTCCTGCTTTCAAGTATCAAGCCAAACTGATTTGATGCTTAATGCTTGATAAATAAATAATGAGCCTTTGAATTAGCCCACGTGTGATAAGGCAAAGATCCCATTATTTCTCACATTCATATAATCAGGCAAAAAAATGCACTAAAGAGATCTTTAACAAAGCTCCCCACCATGTTTTTTTATTAAATGCTCTTAATTTGAGTATTTTATCACATGATTACACTAGCTGGGCCATAAGAGCTTATTTTAATGAGAATGGGAAGAGCTCAAACCGTGGGTGTTCTGCATATCTCTTTGACATCTTTACAACAATTTGCCATTTTGAGTGTGATTAGCTGAATAGCAACTATTAGGAAGGTTGATTAATACTTTTTAAATATGTCAAATCTTGCATAGTACTGAGCTTATTTTTTAGGGGAACAGACTGAAACAAAGACTTCCACTACCTCCACCCAAGGACACAGCACATTGTAATGTGGGTAACATTAAAAAAACCTCACACCCAGCTCACTGCCAGCAGCACTGACATTTCTATTTACAGGGACCTGGACTCATATATGATATCAAGGGCTTGACTTGATTAATGTCATGTCCACATTAGGAGCATGAGTACAATTCCAGTTAAAGAAATGGTGTAGGCGGTGTGGTTTCAATGGCTGCCTCCAGGACATGGCTATTGATAGTAGACACCTATTAAAGTGCTAAGAATCAACATGAAATGCCATTTAACATCCTGTTAAAAAATGTTTTTAAAAAATCCCCACAGATTGAGCTTGTAGAACAAAGAAGTGCATTGAAAGTACTGGTAAGGGTATCAAAAGGCAATATTTGATGTCTGCCTATCTAGTACATTAATCTTGAATCTCTCGGTGATATGAGTTACACTAGTTAAAAGTACATCTATATCTTTACTTGAATCAGAGGAGGCAGTTAAAGGAAAAATAAATATCTAAAGCTTAAAAAGCCAAAAAACTTCGTTCAGCACTAAGATATCATAGTGATAAAGGCCATGAAATAAAGGTTAGAATATATAAAATAGTCATTAGATGCAGAGAGCCATTTGTTACACACACTGAAATTAGTAATGCCTTGCTCTCACAGAGGTTTACCTGAAGAGCTGCCCCTCTGTGAGAGCCATTTGTTACACACACTGAAATTAGTAATGCCTTGCTCTCACAGAGGTTTACCTGAAGAGCTGCCCCTGCCAGCACAGAACAACCTTGTTTCTCCACCAGCCCACAGGGATGCAGAACATGCCAAAGTGAGTAGACTTTCCTGGACTGTGTGCCATGATTGTGGGAAAGACATGGGGAGAACTGCACTGCTGGCACTGAAAACAAGTAAACTCAATTTTCTGTCATTCCTGCTACTATTCATCCCTAGGGCTAACAATCACCCAAGTGAAAATACTCCTCTAGAGGAACTTTAGGATGCTTCAAGTCTCTGTAGGTGGCAAAAAAAAAAAAAAAGACAGAAGGCTTCATGGTTCACCAGGAGTTTCTGAGTTAGTGCAGCCCTTTGCGAACAGGTGAGAGACAAAATTCTTTGAAGATGTGGGAATGAATGAAGTCACACAAAGCCAGCAAATCATTTCTTAATGTGTTTTCCATTGGCTATAGCTCATGCCCAGCATGGAAAAAGAAGAGGGAAAAATCAGAGAAGTGGCATTACTGATATTTCCATGAGGAAGGTGTCGGTCTGAATTCCCTGCAGCTCCTCTATGCCCACAGTTTGCCCTGGTGTGCCTGCACCTTTAAGGAGAAAGGGGCAGAAACCAAGACTGGAAGGAAGCCTGGAAGAAAAGGTGAAAGGGAAATGAAATAAGAAACAGATCAGTGCAAAAGGGAAGAGTGTTAAATCAGTAACAGAGATCAGTATGTGCAAGCCAAGTGGGTAAAGAGGAATAAAAGGAAATGGGAAGATAGAGCAAAACCTATTAATAACTATCACCAATGTCTGGTATTGCCTGTCTGAAGACTACAGAGCAGGAGGGAAAGGAAGCATTCCCAAGGAACTTGCCTATTACTTCTCAGACAGGGATGAGTGAACTGCCTTTTTTAATATATAACAGACTTCTCCATTCCTGCTCTCACTACTCTTAAAAGAAGTTGTATTTATCATGACTATATGACAATTCTGAAGGGAAAAAACTTACATTTTGTCCCCCAAGCACTGAAGGTGGCAGAACATACTGATGCAGGGAAAGGGGTTCATTTTTAAACCCAGAGAATGAATGGAGAGTGTAGGAGACTGGAGAGGAGGTTACATTTACTTTTGAAAAATTAAGGAGGCAGATACCTCTTTTTCCAAGATGACCTTGCAACTCCTATGCTTGAGGGTCCAGCACTTGCAGATGGAAGCATCAGGAATTGCTTTCCTTGGCCTGTGCTGGTAGAGGGGCAGTTTGTGAAAACAGTAGAGCAGCCATAGAAGCATGAAACCTCCCCACAGGTCAGTCATTCCCTATGAGCATCATAGCACTTCAGCGTTTACATTATCATCCCAAAACCTCTCTCCAGAAAGCTACCCCATGTAACAGCCCCTGCAATCAGGTAAATTTTCCTACAGCAAAGCAGGTACTAATAAAAGAACCCTCCCTTGATTTGTGTGCATAGGAAAACTATATTTCTTCAATCACTCTTTGTTTGTCATGAGTGGAATAAAACGGCCAAAACATTTTGTCTCCATGAAAGAGCAGTGAGCATGCTTGTCATTTTGCAGCAGGATGCTGAGCTGCAGGTGGAATGACTGCCAGGGCTCCAAGGCTGCATTGCCCCACCCCGTTTGCATGTTTAAAGCCATGGGGCACAGAAAACACCATCCCAACAATTCACAGCTAAGTACACACACAGTCATCTACTTTCCAGCAGTGAAACCAGGCCTTTTCCTCAAAGCTGATGCTGTGAGTGGTGAAATTGAGGGCATGGTTTAAAAATGTACCCCCAAAAATGTAATGATATGCAAATATGAATGCAGTTCTAAATTTGTGGGAAATTGATACATCCTTACTGCATTCCCTGGCATCCAGCACTAGAGATAAGAAGACAGAAGACACTTCAGAAGTGGGCTGGAGCTATGGGCAGCAACAGATTGCTGCCATTAAAATGGTCTTTAATTTCAACAGTGAATAACTGGCCCTTAGTAAGATTCTGAGTCAGAAAATACACAGAAGTGGCCAACAGCCACATTCATACCCACAGTATTCAGCTAGTTATTATGACAAGCAGCAAAGTAGTTACAAAACAGTCTGGTCTCATTTCCTCCAAAATATAATCCCACTACCATTAGCATTTGCTGTGTCCTGAGAGTGCTTCATCCGAACCACTCTGCAAGGGAATGGAGAGGACAAGCAGCATTTACCCACAGGAAAAGATAAATCCAATATCACAATCGTGTAATGAGGACTACAAATCCTACTAAGTGTTTTTTTCACTTATAAGCCCTAGATAAAGGGCAGGACAAACTGTGGTTTCCCTCCAGAATGCTCCAGACAAAAGCAATGCCAATTTTGGCCTCATGACAATATGTTAATACAAGAGTATCTGCAATAAAGCCTTCACAAAGAACACCACACAGTGTATGTTTTAGTGACTGTGCCACAAAACTGGTGTGCTTTAGCAGCATAATTCCCCATCATTATAGTCATGCTTCAGTGAGGTGCAGTCATTTTCCAAAGATAACACTCTTAACAGTATTATTCCATTTCTTTTATGCCGTGTAATAAACAGGAGTTTCAGTTACTTCATTTGGCAGATGCTGGAGCAGAACCAAGCCTGTTGTTCTTTGCCACTGAAGCTGTTATACTGCTTTACAAAACATTTTCATGTGCTGTTTTCTCCTTACCAGATCAGTCAATGGCACATTTCCAAGTCAATCTTTACATTATCTGATCACAATAAAACACATTAAAGATAGAAGAAACTGATTAGGACAAACTATAAATTAACTCCCACGCTCCTCTTGCCTAATCTCTTGGATTTGAGATCCTGCAAAAACAAACCAACCAGAGCTGTTATTACAGGACACAGAGGAATAATGCTCTGCTCAGATCCAAAGACCTTCTGCAGGTTCTCTCACTAAGAAAACAACTTGCAGTATCACCTTCACACAGTAACGATCACAACATCTGCAAATATCAACACGCACCTGGAGACACAGAAACTTCTACTGAGATAAGTCAGTGACAGAAACACAAACACAGCCCAGGCTGCACCCAGCTGGCAGCACATGCAAGCTTAGCTCCATATTCTGCAACTTCATTCTGCAAATACAAATGAAGAATAAAATGATGAGTCATTTTCCCTCCAGGTTACCTCTGCTTCAGTCCTTCATGTCCCACCCAGACTGCTCCCCAACAGGCAGCCCTCAGCAGGAGCATGGAACACAGCCTCATCCACATGATTCCTTACCCATTCAAGGTTCAGTGTCCTGCACTTAATGTTCAGTTCCACTGTGCTTCTGTGACTCAGAGAGCCTTTCCAACAACACATACACGTGAGAGTTAACTTCTACACATAATTTCAAAATGAATTTCTAGTCTCTGGGACAGCACCAAATGAAGAATAAGAAGAGAGTTCTGTTCACGTGCCAGCTGTCTTGAGCAAAACAATTGCATTTATTGCCCCCCTTTCAAAAGGCAAAAATCCCCACTACCCTCTCTCAGAGCTGCTCATAGCTTTGTTTTCCTCTTTAGCAGCTACAAAAGGCTAGCAGCCAAACACATCTATGCCACTCAAGTTGCAGAGCTCCTGCTTCCCCTTGTTGGCTGACAGAGTGGAACTGAGGAGTGGAGGCTCTCCTGCTTCTGTGCTTCCTTTGACTTCCATCTCCCCAGCAGCCACGCCAGACCTTGTCAAATCATTTAGATTACAGGAGCAGGGACCCACAATCAAGGGCTACAGCTGTAAATTTAAGAATTAGGCAAAATGGTCTATCTTATGTGCCAATGAATGAAATAAGAACATTTATCTGCATTTATCTGCAATTTCCCCACTGCCAGAATCTGCCAAGAGGAACCAACTTGTATGAATATTGTCTTTATTTAGATTGACTTGATAATTCTTCTTGTGCCTATAACCCCTGCCTGTCTATGTACCCCCAGTTGCCTGTACAGTGCTCCAATGCAGAGAGAAATAACTTGCTAGGAGCTTTAACCACACATTAGTTTGCATTATCACACAGACACGCTGAACTGTGAACTGTGGACACTTACCCTCTCAACCCACTCCAAACACTGCAAGAGCTGATAACAGACTTGCCATCCAAACTGAGAGACAGCAGAAGTTTATTTTGCCCCTTCCCAAGGCAATAGGGTAGATCCTGCTGCACTTTGCAGGGTAGTGCAGGGTCACATCACAACAGGACACGATGAGGGGCAGCGGAATGGCACTGGAGATGGGCAGCTGGATTTGCTGGTAATCCATACTCCAGTGAGCCCTCCGAGTGGATGTCTATTTAACATCCATCCTCTCTCCATCAATTAGTATCACATTGACAAAGCCATACATATGCATATGTGCATTTTCTTTTTATATATGCATGCCTGTCTGAACTATCTGCTCAGCAATCAATCCTCCTTTAATCAGTTCCACATTAAATACAAACTCCTGTATCCTCACACTCTGCTTTACCTCATCATGACTACGAAAATCCCTTTATAATGACTAAATTGGCCTTTTAGCAGAACAGTTCGTCTGATGGAAGAGGGAAGGGGACACAAGGAAGACACCAACAGAGTAAGTCAGAGTTAGGAAACAGGAAAAGTCTTTGCACCCTTTAAAGAGGTTGTTAATTAAAGTATTAAGTCATCCTCAACATTTCAGAATTCTGAGCAAAAGCTTATTAAATTAAAAATGCTTGACAAATCTGGTATCTCAAGTTTCCCACTTAAAGGTTTCAGAAATTCCCATCCTTAGGGAAAAACTGAAACATTTCACCCTAATTTTTCCCCTCCTGAGACTAGGAGTGATAACATGGCTTATGGGGTTATGCAAAGACACCCTGATTTCTTAAAATCATTTCTGTAAATTTGTCACTACAAAATGTTCCAGTAGAGCGAGAACACAGGGGAAAACACTATTTCCACAGGAATGAGAAACACATCACTGAATCTGCTCAAACTGGCACAAAGAAGATGAAAAAGGATAAAATTTGGGGTGAAGGGTTTTTTTCCCCCCTTGAATACACAATCTCTGCACTTCCTGAAATGCCATACACTTATTGCGACAGTCTTACAAAATTATGTCCAAATTTTTGTCCAGCTTGAAATAAAAACCCCTGATTGACAGCAAAATAGGTCTTTCCTAGCAATCAACATGCTTTGTTTTTCAGCCTCTGCATTTTGTGGACAACAGCCCAGATATTGGCAGATTATTTCATTAGGGGAAGCTTGCAGTTTAACTAAACGTGGCTTTCTCAAGAGAAAATTGGTATCAATCATTTCACATATTTGAAGCTGACTTGATGATTCATCTGCAGGAAATCTGTATGAAATCTAGAATTACGGCTGATCAGACAAAATTAAAGATGCCCATCACTTCATTTTTACCACTTACACTACTGTATCTTTACACACATACAGAAAAAAAGCAACAACCCCAAAAATCCCAAACCAAGTCTGTATCTTTACTTATTTTCCTCCATCTTCCTTTATGACATTTAACTCCAAAGACATCCACTGCAATCCACTTATCTGAGGAAAGGCTGGAAGAATCCAAGCTACAGTCAACTACCATGAATCAGCTGCTGCTTTATGAAATTTGATGTTTTCCATTCACAGTAAACTCTGCATAAACATTTTTGTGGCCATGTTTCAGCTGAATTTTGCTCCCAGCATCCTGCTCAGATACACTGGGTCTGTACAAAGCAGCCCATTACTGTCAGCAGTGGAGGATAAAGAAGAGGGGGGAAAGAGCTTTATTAAAGAAATTATAAACCGTTCAATACTCAGTCATCAAACTAGGCTTGCCAAAGAAACCATATTTGTTCAGTGTTTGACTGCTGGCAGCATTTCAGGCCTCAATAAACCCTCACAAGAACAATTTTAGTTCTCTAAACTCCAGTGAACTCAATGGAGCAGAGGGCAATTTCGTCTCCCAAAACAGTTTTAAAGAGACCTTGGTCTCTTTTCCAGCCTCAGTAAATACATGATTTATATCTAATCCTACTACCTTATTTACCCATTAACTGCATCTATATTTTGTCAATTTTCTACAAGACATGCCCTAGGTAAAGAAAGAACTTTACCTGAATTCTCCTGTTCTAGATGCCCACTCAGAACTTGGCAGAGGGTCCTGTATCTCCTCAGGCATGGGGCACCACAGGAGCAAACACTTCCTAACCCAACCTGGGCTTTAAGAAATAGGTGACTTCAATCTAATCAACTTAAGTGCTATTTCATGCCCTACCCCTGATCACAATCCTTTCATTTGCCCACAAAGTGGGACAACACAGTGACTCCGTCAGAAAGATGAGGTTTAATTTGCTCCCTGAGAATTTTTGTTCTTCCCTAAAAGAAACAATTGGTTCTCCCCACCCCACCATCTGCAATTTTCTTTGCAGTCACTGTTTTACTTAGCCAAGGCATTGCTGGGTCACACAGTCACTTTAAAACTAGAAGAAACCAGGTGCTTTTTATATAAACATAATTAAGCAATTTAATGAAAATCTGTTGAGTCCACCTCTCTCTGAGAATATTGCAGGGCTCAGCTGGGTTTATTTCTGCTTGTTTTTCAATGCATGCTGCACTTAAATGTAACTTTGCTGTCACCAACAGGTTGTCATGAGAATTAAGTATTTTTCCTTTCTTTTATTTAATTTTATACTTCAGGATAAAAATACAAATGTGACTCACCCAGACTTACCCTTAGTGAGTATTGTTTTAATTTGTAAGTATTCCTGTTAACTTTGATATAATTAACAATGACTTAGTAATCTCTAAGAAGGATAAATGTGGTATGGGAAGGCAGATTAAAGTTGCTGCTGTTCAAAACAGTACAGACAAAGAGAGAACATAATTAAATTATCTATCTGATTTTTCAAACTGTAACAGAGAGATGCATCACACAGCATGTCACTTCTGGTTTCTCAGAGAGCTTATTCTTCTTTTATTATGAACAGAATCATCTGTATCCACTGCATGAGACAATTGATTGGTTTCAGTATAACTGGATGTTTTGCCAGCCTTCACTGTGCTCCCACTCAATATGTCATGTAAAATAATGTGCTGAAAACTGGCTGACCTACCTGTCTGCTTGGTGTTTATAAGGAGTTTGTCTCCATGGTATTTCACTTCTTTATCAGAAAACAAAACAGGAGATACAGGAAGCCACAGAAACCTTGAAAGGAAAGCCATAACCGTGATAAATAAGATTTGATGGCCCAGACACAATCCTGAGAGGCTAATGACATGTCAGCACTCTCACCCTGCTTCCTGAGCAGCCCTGGGAACACCACAATCCTCCCCCTGCTTCCACCTTGCTCAGGGCAGTTATCCTCCTCTCCCCTCATCACAAGCACAGCACATGGAGGCCGAGCTGCCAAGCACTGGGGGAGAACAGAGCCAGGGGGGACCAGACATTACCACCCCCATCAGAACTCCAGCCTGTCCAGCCCCCTCCAGGGTCACATCCTGGTTTCGACTGGGATAGAATCAATTTTCTTTTAGTAGTAGGTACAGCGCTGTGCTTTGAATTTAGTGTTAAAACATGTTGGTAACACAGAGTTGTGTTGTTCTTTGCTAAGTAGTGCTTACACTCAGGGAATTTTCAGGTTTCCATGCCCTGTCAGCACAGGTGCACAAGTTGGGAGGGAGCAGAGCCAGGACAGCTGACCTGAAGATAAGGCAAGAGGAATATTCCATACCATAGAATGTCATGTCCTGTATATAAACTGGGGGAGTTGGCTGGGAATCAGTGATCACTGCTCAGGGATGGGATGGACATCCATCCGTGAGTGGTGAGCAATTGCACTGTGAATCACCTGCTTCTCTTGGGTTTTATTCTTCACACCTTCTCTCCCTCTCTCTCTCTCTTTTTTTTTTCCCCCTCAAAAAATTGTATCTCAACCCATCTTTTCTTTTTCATTCTCCTCTCCAGTGGGGGGAAGGAGGGGACTGAGTGGCTATGTAGTGTTTAGCTGCCAGCTGGGATTAAACCACAAGAGACATTAACACTACAAACACAAAAAGCATCAGCTAAATCTTGAAATATTTGCAGGAAGTTGCCTGGTAGCAGCTGTGTACAAGAGATCAGACATTAGAGAGCACTGGGCACTGAGATCCAGGGCTCCACAGGCTACTGTTGGGGACAAGCTGAATCACTGTTAGGAATTGTATCATGAGTTTGTAACTGAGACAACTCCATTTGTCATGAGTTAACCTGATGTTTTGTCCAAAGCCTAGGTACCTTTTGTATCGAGCACACCTCTTAAATTCTCAATTTCTTTATTCTCATTTTGCACCTAATCCAAATTCAAGTGAATTATAAGGTAAGCAATTACTACATTCTGTAGTAAGAGACACTATCTTCTTCATATAGCTTTGTTACAGCAATATCTAAGGGTAGCAGAGAAGAAAGAAACTTTATAAAATCTGGGCACATATGTAACTTATCTAGGAATTTTTAACCACTTCCTTGGATTCTAGGGTCTAGCACATATTAAAATATAGGAAGTTAGCCTGATGGGAGTTATGAGTTCCTGCAAGTCTCTTTAAAGGCTCAAAAGATTTGACAAAGTTAAACTGGGATCAGAGGCCACAAGTGCCCAGACTAGCCAGCAGCAGCTTTTACTTCTGTTCCTTACTGGCCTCTACGAGTGGTGGTGCTGTGAGTGTCCCTGCAGAAGTTCACATGATGAAGAGGAGGGTCATGTCACAGAGGTTGTCAGAGAGTGCCAGATGGCCGTGACACAAATTTTTTGATAAAGAAGGGGAGGCATCCAAGGAATGTGCCAGGTAAAGAGACTCTCTGGAAGGCTGCAGCTCATCCCCATGAGTTCATCCCCATTCCCATGGCACCTTCCCACACAAGGCACTGTCCACAGCAATAGAGCAGCCTGTCTTCTGCACAGGTGAGACCCAAAGCAGCCCTGGAGCCTGTCAGCACAGGCAGTCCAGTGGGTCTGCCTCCTCAGATGGCCTCTAACCCATGACACTTGATACAGATTTTTTTATAGTTCTGCAAAAGCAAAGAAATCACTGCTATCTCTTGCTTTTCACCACCCTGCTTAACCTACCCTGATTTGTGTTGGCTCCTTAGACAGCTGTCTCCTCTGCTTGCACACTCATACTATAGCCAAGTCAGGGTGTAATTCCTAGAATGACATTGGTCACAGTGATAAATAGACCTCTAGAAAGCACCTTATACCATAGGGCTTAGTCCTTTTGGCAAACAGGAACACGTCATGGAATGGAAGTGTGTGTACACCGGGTTAACAGATCTGCTGCCAGGTCTGCGAGAGAAGAAGTGATTAAGTGACACCAGGAGTGCCAAAGTGGTACAACCTTTATGTTTAGACAGGGGAGTAGGACCCCTCCAGCACCTGCTGCTAAAAGGGGAATTGGGACAAGAACAAGAAGACAGGAGTGGGTGAATTTCAGAGCTGTCACGTTAAAATGGCCTCGCTGCTGAGGCAGCTCTGTGCTGCCAGCTCACACAGCTCAGTGTGCTTGGAAAACAGCTGAACACCACAAACAACAAAAACAAACACAGAAAAGGAACTCACCACCAGGAAGGTTTTCCCTGGTGTCCTCAGCTGAAATGTTAACCTGGATGTCTTTCAGAATAAATATCTCAAGAGTTATTTGTACACAATGCTGCAGTGTTTACCTTTTGATTACAGATCTTTACACTCTGTCCATTATTATTGAATGCCAGGATGAAAGGCAGCCTAAGGGCCTGAATGCAATGTTCTGTCACAAAGAAATACAGCAAAAGTAATGGCAGGCTCTGAAACTAGAAATATATTAGGTTGGAAAGAAATACGAGCAGTTATCAGCGTTTCTTTTGCAGAGTGTTTGGTTTTTAAGAGAAAGATTCATGCAGTTTTGTCTTGACAGTGACATGTAAAGCCTGGATTTGGGTATAAATTGAGGATGTGGGTATAAAAGCCTCATGACTAATTTCTGCCTCTTGCATTTGTGTCTGTAGAAATAAAATGGGAATTGTAGGGGTGTAACTCTACATGCCTTCCTATCCAGAACCACAGTGAACACTATACTGTGCTTTAAGCTATCCAGAACCCTGATTTTTAAGTATCCTAATGAAGTTTAATTTGTGGTCATACTACTCATGTTTCAAATTACTCATACAAATATCTATGATTTTTATTAATCTTCTCTTCTAGCACTGGCATATAGTTTACTCCTTAGTCTGATGCCATACAACTAATTTGCAATTTTTATGCTCATGTTCCAGCAGTCCAGATTTGGATTTTGAAAGGCTAAAGCCTGGGGCTGTGTCCAGAAAGTATTTTGATGTGTCACCTGATATAGATTAATTCACATTTTCAACAAGGTCACTTGTGAAGTCTAGACAGCAGCAGAGGTGTGCGAACTTTTTTAAAATTGCATCATGATACTGCACCACTTATCAGAACATTTTCTTCCGCTGGCCAAATTTTGGCACGATTTTAAAAGAAAAACCTTTCCACAGCTACTTAGTGTAGCTACACTGACTGGTTAGTGCAGATTACCTGCAAATCTTGAGTCTAAGGGATTTTGTCTTTCTGGTTCTCTTTTACAGCATCTCAGTGCTTGCTGCAATACTTCTAGGAATACCAAACCCTCTTACTACACTTAAAATGTTCTGCCTCTTAGATTAACTTGAAAATCCTCCTGTCATAGGCCAGTTAGGCTAAAATACCACAGCACTACCTGACTTCAAAAAACAAGAGAAAACTGACTTCAGGTACATACAGCTGCTTTACATTTAAAGGTAGGAAAGCAGGCAGTAACAATTTTTCATACAATCTTGCATTAGATTTAATTCTTACTAATGAGAAATGAGAGTCATTAACACTATTAAAATCTAATTACATTAGCAATTTTCTATCAAGTCATATATGAGTAGTTAAGTATTGATATTTTTTTTCCTAATGGGATTCAAGTCTAATTAAAAGTGTCTCTTTTGTGGTTATAGTGGAACGAATCTTTATGAAAAACAAGACACTTCTAATAGCCAGAAATGGCATATTCCCTTAAATATCATACTTCAAACTACCTTCCTTCTCAGCACTTTAACCAGAACAGAAAATCAAATAAATTTACTTGGTGCTCCAAGAGCACAGCTGTGAGTCCCTTTCTCTCAGTTCTCTCTTCATGCCCAGTTGTTTTATAGTTTGTGAGAACTGAGTAACAAGGACAGGTATAACAAAACTCCTTAAGATAACACCAAGAGCAAGATTTTGTAACGTTGATTAGTCATGTTTGTAAAAGCTTTATTGTGGACAGACTTGCAATGGAATAAATTATTCTTCTCAAGAAATTGAAACAAGACCGAGCAAAAAAGTTGGCCACACAGCTGCCCCATGCAGTTTGTCAACATTCTGTGTTTTAGCACAGCTACTGTAGCAACATTTGGCTAGATTAGGCTGGTCTCAATTCTATTTTGTAAGCACAACTGGTAATCGATCGTAAGCTAAAAACTTCCATTGCCACAGGAAGCTTCCTTGCTTTAGAAAAACACACACTACCCTCAAGCCAGTTAACATTTCCAAGAGACTCCTTACCCTTGCTTGTGCTGAACATTGAACCACCTCTGTGCAACACAAACAGCTGGTAAGCTGGAGAGACATGGCAGAGGTAAGAAAGCAAAAACAACAGATATTCAGGACGTTCAGGACCTCCCAGAACATCAAGAAAAAGATGAAACAATTATGTGAGTGCAGCACACCAGTAAAATCAGCCATCCCTTAACGGCCTAGGACTTATATTCCACCTGTGGACTGAATCAGCAGTCATCCTATCCTGAAAGCAGCCTGTCCTTCAGTTCTGCCACTTGTTTTGTCACTGATGATATATAGCACTGAGTGCTGCTGCTTTATTCTTCAAAAATCACAGCACTTTACCACAAATTGCAAATCTAAAGTGATCCTCAGCATGCTGGCTTTGCTTTTCCTTAACATGTACAGATCAATGACAGGTTAATGCTTAGTTAACATTTATTAAGAGCAACATGGTTTCAGAAAATTCAGACTAAATTTGTCAATTAGATGACAGATCCTCCATGAAAGATGAAAGAACCTCTGTGTTGGGCAGATACTCTTACACTTTGCTGTCCAAGATTTATCAGCTACAAGGTCCCAAGTGTCCAGGCTTATCAGGAATAAGAAAAGGAAGTATGAACTAAAGGGTACTGTTGATCTTTTATTTCACAGAATCTCACTAATGATGAGTGGTATCACAATAGTCCAGAAATTATGGATTCACACAGCCTTCCAGTGACTACCAGAAAGTAACATAGTGGTTTGGGTTGGGAGGGTCCTTACAGATAATCTCATTCCATATCCCTGCCACAGGCAGAGATATTTTCCACTATTCCAGGTTGCTCCAAGCCTTGTCCAACCTTGCCTTGAACACTTCCAGGGATGGGGCAGCTGCAGCTTCTCTGGGCAACCTGTGCCAGGGCCTCCCCACCCTCACAAAGAAAAAGTTACTTCCCAATATCCATCCAACCTGCCCTCTGACAGTTTGAAGCCATTCTCCTTTGTCCTGCCACTGCAGGCTCTTGTCCCAAGACTGTCTCCAGGTCTCTTGGAGGCCCTTTAGGCACTGGAAGGGGCTCTCGGGTCTCCCTGGATCCTTCCCCAGGTGAACACCCGCAGTTGTCCCAGCCTGGCTCCAGAGCAGAGGGGCTCCAGCCCTTGGAGCATCTTCATGGCCTCCTCTGGACTTGCTCCAGCAGCCCCCACCCTTATGCTGTGTCCCCAGAGCTGGACACGGTGCTCCAGGTGGGGTCTGACCAGAGCGGAGCAGAAGGGCAGAACCCACTCCCTGACCTGCTGCCCACGCTGCTCCTGATGCCCAGGACATGGCTGCTCTGGGCTCTGAGCTCTCACTGCCGGGGCAAGCTGAGTCCTCCTCAACCCACACCCACAAAGCCACAAGTTCTTCTCCTCAGACACGGCATCAGGGAGCCAACAGTGTGAGGGAAGCCTGCTAAAAGCCTCTGGAAGGGCAGCCAATCTATATTCAAGGTCACTCTACAATTCAGAAACATCAATGCTGATTACAAATTAAATTCTCCGCTGTCTTTTATGTTGGTGCAGACACAGACTGTGTGAAGTGTCTGACATCCTGTACATAATTACTACCAAATCTGAATGGGAGAGATTCATACCCACTTGAGCAGTGTACAAATGCTGGCTTCATGACAGGCCACAGAGTCGGGACGCTTGACTAGGCACAATCTTACACCCAAGGGGTTTTCACACCTTTGAATTTGTGAACTCTCAACAGTTTGCTAGCACAGGTGGAAATTCAAGTGCAGCTGCCTGAAAATGCTCTGGCTTTACCTGTTTGTTTCCCAGAGATCAAACCCCACAGCACCAGGCTGTCATTTTGCACAGCTATGAAGGGCTGCACAGACCACAAAAATTCAACAGGAACCCAGATATGCAAGTTTAATCTCAGTTCGGCCTTAGAGCACAAAATTCAAATAAAAGGATGCTATGAACAACAGTCAATATCCAGAGTACATCAAGCACACAGGAGTTTTAGAGGTTCCATGCAATCACCTTACAAGGAAGAACATTTTTGTAGAACTGACCCATGTCTTTGTGTGGACCGACAAACAGATCTGACTCTTTCTCTCACTTCCAGTAAGACTCATTTATCAGTCCCTCCAAAACCATCTCCTGAACAAATAGCACAAAAATCCATGTTAGAAAAGACATAGTGCAAAAATATTTTCCCCCCATGTTCTTTACGTGTATTCCAGACTCACTTTCTTTCATGGCAGAAGAAGTTATGATGATAATCACCCTAAACCTGCAGGAAGATTTCCATTACACATTTATTTTTCAGTATGTACAAGACTGAACCTGACCTTAGTTTATCAGTAACAGGAATAGTAGGAACACCTTTCAGTGTGGGATATTTGTTCTTTTTTAATCATCACCCATCAGTAGAAAAAAATATCCCTAAGCAATAGAAATAAATCAATAAATTGGATTGAAAAAAAAAAATTAAAAGGGGAGAAAACCAGATCTTTTTGCAAAAACAGGGACAGTAAATTCTTTTGCAAAAAGGTAATACCAGAAGCTCTTCTGCATCTCAATCAAAAGTCTGCAAGCTACAGCCTTGAATTTCAATTGCAGACGGTAAGATGACACATACAATTAATATGATTCTATTTATGTAGTCTAATCAAAGCATGAGAGAACAGGAAAAACAAATGTAACATAGTGTGTGTCTTCAGTTTTAACCTACGATGCACTGAAAAAGATTATTAGCATTTTAGTACCAAATTCACAATAATTTCCCTGCATCTGCAAGTGTTCCCTTCTTTCTCAATACCATCATGCCATCCTGAGCCAGAGGAAGCTCTTATTATCTCTGAGGTGTTTACAGAAGCTGCCAAGAACACGTTTCTTCCCCTCTGGAATGCACCAGATGATGTTTCAGGTGTCAAATTTTTCTGCCAAAGTTTCCTCAAGTGTAGATCATAAAATCTTCTTTGTTATATGTCATTCATCTCATATTTGACTACCCCCTTCCCCTGCTCCTCCATTATTCTTTGTAGGGAAAAAAAAAAGAAACCAAAACCAAAAAAAACAAAACCTACTGGAAGAACAATGTTTGCTCCTGATCACACTCTGACATCTTCACTTTGTGTCTCTGCATCTCCTACAGACACAAAAACCTTCAATGCTTCCCTGCTCACCACATGCACCTGAGTAAAATCTCAGCACATGGTGCTGTGATCCCGTTCTTTGTTACAGTTTTGTTTCATTGCAGTGACAATGGATTTCTGTCCATCTGGATTACTGAAAGCTACAGAGAACAAGAGGAATGTTCTGCAGGGAACAATGGTGCTTTGGTAAAAAAAAAGAGAGGCATTAAGATGACTAATAACTCTTTTCTATACCCTATAATGCATAAGCATAGTTACTTTTCCTAAATAGCTCTCTATCTTAAGAAGCTTGTTCTTGGCATAATAGAGCTCTGCTATTAGCTACCCAGTTCTGATTTTCTGATATATCACCACATCAGGAGATAAAACAACAGCCACATAACAGTGAACTGAAAAGGAAACACATTTCTGAACATAAAAGGAACACATTTATGTATTCTGACCATGTATATACAACTTATTTGTGTTTTCAACAGGGATTTGCCTCAAAAAACAGAAAAAAAAACCAAAAAGAGATCTTAAAATAAGGACAGATCGAAAATGTTGAGAGAATTACAATTTACTACTTTTTTTTCTCAGTACAGCACCCTATTAATAGGAACTATTGGTTTATTGCTCCCAACCTCATTTATTTTTTTTTTCTCCCAGCACCAGTTGAATTCTCTTACTGTACTAGGTGAGGTACCATGTGACCCTAGAGTCCTTTGCAAGGTGAGACACAGGTGGGCATGGTTGGCCTGAAGAATTGTCCATAAACACAACATCCTCCAAATGGAGCCATTTCTTCAGCTGCAAGACCCTCAGATCGAGTACGAAAGACACTCAGTGCCTCATGTAAATGTATTTCATTCATCAGATGCCTCCCACACTGGCATTACAAAAATTCATCACCATTTACCAGAGCTGGATCTGTCTCTGTGAGGATCCAGCCAGAGCCAGCACTGTGCTCAGTATGGGGCTGCTAATACAGAACATTAACAGAGCGTGGGTAATGGTCTGTGCCACTGCACAGGCTGAATTCCATCCTTTTAACTGCATGACAGGTCATTTGGTACTGCTTCTGCTCCCCCTTTGCATGAGAATAATTGTGTAAGCTCTCAGATCAAAACTGTGCCTTGTTTGAACATGCACACCAACAAAATCTTCCTCCTCTGAACCTCCCAAACAATGTACAGAGAGGATTGTTAGATAATGCAATAACATACTCCAGCACTAGCTTCTATAGAATTCTTTACATAATATTTTCCCATAATTGAGGCTGATCTGTCTGTGTCTGACTTTGCAGCTCAGCTCAAAAGTTCATCCATTCTTAGTGGCTTAGTCAAAATTAATTTTCATCCTACATGTGAAATTAAGACCACGAAGGCCATTGTGCTGTGAGACATAACACCCTTTGACATCCACTACAGTTGTTACTCCTACAGAGCACAACATATGTATACAACAAACATGTAGAATGTTAAATGAAACATGAATGAATAATTCTCCCTCTACACTTAATTAATCAATTTTCAAGCATATAAGTAAATGTTAATAGTAAAGGTTTAATGCCAGTGCATAATAAATAAACTTAAATATCACTGGCATATTTTTGAAACATCAAAGGAAGGAAAGGAAAAAGGAATTGTGAAAGTGAACAGTTTAAAAGAAAATGAAGTTTAGGTGACCTAATTAAAGGCTTTTCCTCAGCTACAAAAAGACATCAAAGTGCTGCTTCTGAAGTTCTTTTGCCAAACCAACAGCCTCAAATTAAATGACTGCATTAATTTCAAGGAGTGAGTCACAGAACTACTACTGTAAGAGCCTTCAGTCCCTCTGTGTTGCCACAGAAACAGAACATTATGGCTAGTTTATAATCCAAGTGCTCCATTTATATAAGAGAATTAATTTTTCATTTTCACCTTTTCATTTACTTTTCCAGATATATTAAAAAGCCCCTCAGAAACTGATGATGCTTCCCCCGTGCCCAACAGCTGGAGTTTGGATGTCAAACAATGCTGGGTTTATATTGTTTTTTCCTAATGGCTTTCAGCAGGAGCAACAGTGTATTTGTACCCCAGAACAGCCACACTGGTGAGCCCCTGGCAGAGCTGGGCTCAGGTCCTCTGAAACAAAGCCAGGATCCCGAGACTGACCAGAGCTCCCAGCAGCAGTGTCCCTGTGGGTGTGCACAGTGGAGGAAACTGCAGGGTGTGCACAGTGGGAGGAAACTCCCACTGCAGGAAACATCTTTCTGGCAAGCCCAGATGTCACCAGGAATATTTAGGGGATGGCCTGGGCTGTCACCCACTTTTGAGGCACACTGGGCAGTTCAGAGCACACCTCTGCCCCACACATTGCTTCTGCCAGTGAGATGATTTTTGCCACTGGTGTTTGCTAACTTCACTGGCTCTATGTTGAACCTGGCATAATCCTGCTTCTAACATGAACAGAGGAAATTAGGGATAGATGAGCTGGTGTAAACTCCATCTAAATAGTTCCTTTCAGGACAAAATTGACATAAGCTTTCATTCACTCATCCTGTGTACACTTTGCTAGGAAAGACACAAACCGTAAATTCTACACAAATTCAATATATATATACTATGCTCAAAATACAAGTTAATCAGGTTGAGTGCTACCTTCTTGGAAACAACTAGCGACATGTCTTGTTTCCATGGCTTTAATGAATATTCTAAATTGAAGAAATGCATAAACATAAGGGTAATTTACATTGCTAAAGTTAATCAGTTTTTTTATACATTTTATGCATCCGCATGATTTTTCATCTGTATTGCATAAATGCATCTTCTCAGTCTTAATATGCATAGGTACATCCAAACACTCTGCTTGTGCCTATTTGCTTTTACAAATTTCTAGAACCACGCGTGTCTCAAGGTTTAAAAAGTCTGTGGTTTACAAGATAAATTATCAGCAGAAAGTTGTAAAATACTTACAGATTCAAGGAGGCACTTAACTTAGATGAGAACCTGCCCTTTTGAAACTCGGTTCTTCTATCAGTAAAATGATAATAGAAGAATCTCCTTCAGAAACCGGCATATCAGCAAACGTCCAATACAAAGGAAACTCCATTAAAGAAATGGGTTTGGATATACAAATGTTGGGTAAGAAATTTGACAAGGGTACAGCAAATCTTCACTGATTAATGTTTGCAAAGGTCCCTGAGATGCAGAGATGAAAGATCCTCACTATGAAACAAAATGCAGATTTGTTATTAACATCATTCTACATTTAAAAGCTTTCCCAGTCCACCCTAAGTAGATACTAATGAACCTTCAAACATTCTCTAGTTCATTCCAGCACAAAATCAAGGTCTTGGCAGGTCAAGAGAATTAGGTACCTAACAAAATAATTTATGGTTGTTTTCTCAAAAGGGTTGACCTTTACCTGATTTTGTTTAAACCACTCTACATTCCAGATAAGTCCCATCACTTTACATGGGTAGAACTGGAAGCAGTGTAAACTTCACCTTTTAATATGCAGCATTTCATTATTTACAAACCAACAAAAGAGCTTTAATAATACAATTTGGGAACTGAAGCACACCAGCTAGTTGAAGGGACTTTTAGATCAGTGAAGCTGCTATTAAAGTGCCATCAAAGCATTTTTGACTCCATAGAATTAATCATGAAATCTGTTCCTGCCAGCTCACTTATCATATCCGAAATATTAATTTTGAGCAAAATTAAATTGGACACCTACCGACAGCAACATTTTGCCCTTCAGAACTCCCCTTCACATTGATTTATTAACGGCTGCCAGAACAGTGTACCAGAGCAATTTATTACTACTTTCTCGAGGTTTCCGTGCTTACAAAGAGTTCTCCAGAGTGAAAGGTGCTACCTGACAGCATTCTGACAAAGGTGCATTTTTCAATTTGCATAATGTTCTTCAGATTTATTAGTATGTAAGGAAAGGTATTTCTCTTCATTATCAATGGGAATGGGTGATTCACAGAATGGAGATTCTGTGTTGAGTTGTTTTCCAATGAAGCAGACCCAGCATTTCCATTAGTACTTGGTGTGATTTCAGACAGAAGAGTCAGCAAATTCTTTTGTTTTATTCATCAGCATCACTTTCTTTGCTTGCAAGACAGCCAAAGACATTTGTACTGAGCAGTAGGTAGAAATGAGTCTGAAGATGCAGCATTAGCCCAAAGAGAGGTAAGGGCATAAACACACATGCCTTATGGCTTTTTGAAAGATATCATGCTAGAAAGGCACTCTTCATTGGGTGAAAAGCAAAATGAACCCACCAAAGTTCCACTCTGACCAAACTGAGGTTTCTTCCCTCTGCAGCTAGAAGCTTTGGAACAGATCCACATAAAACACAAAAGTTTGGCATGGGGTATCTTAATCTGACATCATACAAGTACAGCTAATAGAAGGGAAACTTCAGGCCTTGGTATGCTTGGTCTGTGTTTGAGTTACTACTTCAAGTGGTGAGCCTGATCTAAATCCCTAACTTTCAAGTGGACTCTTCAATCTTTGAAGTAGTCAGTATCTGGAAGAAGATTCTAATTCAGTGGCTTTTAATACCTTTCTGTAGAACTATTCCATCCTTCCTGTTTCTTCAATTTCTGTGGCTGCACAAAGCAGAAGCAGTCCCACTGTTAGAGATATTGGTTTATGAACTTACTGCCTGAGAGAAAGACAATTCATAAATACCATAGCTGCTGCCTGTTAATATTCCTGGCCCCAATCCAACTCTTCAATCTATGTGCTTATTTTTAAGCGTGAATAGTCCCATTAACGTCAATTGGGTTGCCTGTGTTCTTAAGTGAAACAGGTGTTTAAGCACTTTGCTGCATCAGAGCCTATAAATGCACATCTGCCATTTTCCCTGGCTCAGTTAAAGGTTCCTTCCTAATCATTATACATTTATCCAGGAATTCCTCTAGTTTATACATGCATAGACACATTGAGACTTTGCAACAGGCTACTTGACACATTTAAAAGCAGTTGTGTTTGTAATCAGAGACAAAACTGTCTAGCAATATAAATCTGAATATATATCTTGAGGGAACACACGTAGCTGAAGGTATAATGGGGAGAAGAACACACGGTGGGACGTTAGTGGAAGTTTCCAGTAATTGACTGGAAGGCAAAACAAGATAAACATGCGCAGAACCAATTAAGACACTCCAGATGGGTCTAGAAAAATTGTCCCAAATGTAGCAGAAAGCAGTCTTTTAAAACACGAACATTAAAAGTAATAAACTGTTACTGCTCTTGTCAACTCTAAAAATTCATTAAATACAAAAACTTCTGTCCTTTCTAGAGACACCTATGGAAAACCTGCTGCTATCCCTTATCTCCATCATTGTATGTAGTCAAGGACAACATTTCCAATATTTTGACCCTAAATCGTGAGCTGCTTGGCATTGTCCTTGACCTCTCAAAGAAAGATAAAGGAACACAGGTACATCCCCAAAGGCACATACTGATGTACCAAAGGTTACAATTGTGCCCAGGATGTGCCGATGTGTAGAAGTGACTATGGCAGGAAAAGGGCTGGAATAAACCAATCTCTGGGATTTCTCCATCTGCTCCTGAATGTGACAGACAGAAATCATGCCTCTAATAGAGGAAAAGACTGAAATATGTATTTCTTAAAACCTGCTCCAAAGCCTCATGGATTATCTTAGTTTTACAATGGAGCTCTCTTTTGCAGTCTTCTGATTTGTCATTTGGAAAGTCTATTTCCTATTAAAGACTTCGAAGTTTAGCCTTCCGAGTACTTTCTGCTGTAATCATATTGTCAACAACAACCCTAATTTTGTAGTCTTCACCAAGATCAGTTCCCTTCAGTCTTGCTAGTCTTTCAGGAAAAACAACACATCACAAAAAAAAAATACAGTGAACACTATGATGGTGCAGAAGTGCAAAGGCACCACACTGCAGACAGTATTGGGAACAAGATGGGCCTTGTCTGGTTTATCCCCCTACCAATTCCAGATTTCATGTCATGTTGTACTTCATGCTCCATTTCAAATATTATTAAACCCACTTCCACCCTCAAGTTATTTATACCATCTAGAATACTTTACTTGTTACTTTGATAAATATTGATTTCTTTTTACTTTTTGTTTCATAGTACTCATTATTCCTACTCATAGTTTAAGCAAGCTGTCATGTTTTCTAAACCTAGTTATCCTGCACTGTTCTCAGATATTTATTATATAGATGTTTTATCATAATTTTGGCAAATTATTTATTTATTTTACTGTTTTTTTTCTATACCAGCAATTCTTGTTCTTTAATCAACAATTTTTGCTGAACTTTTCTCCTGCACCTTCACTATTAACTGATGTCAACTTTTGACATGCATACGAGATCAGTATTGCCAAAGTAGTACTTACAACTTAAGTTTCAAATATACCAAGATAAGCTTAAAATAACAGTGTTTTTTAAAAAAAAATTACTTGAATTTCTGTAAAAGACTTAAAGATCACAAATGCCTTAAACACTGGTTAAGGTCACCAGAGGACTTTGCCCATTATAGCAAACTGTGCAAAGAAGCAACTGCTCATCTGTGACCACCAAACTGCCCCACCCCTGAGCACAGGACATTCACGTTCCCACGTAGGCCAAGGGCATTCATCCCTTCTGAGGCAGCAAAACTGGCTCAGCTGTGATGTGAGAGGCAGCTGTCACGTTTTAGAAAGTGTTATAAACCACCAATGATGCCCGAAACACCCCCAGACTCATTTTCCACCTAAGGACTGCACATGACCCCCAGCATTAGAACAGATCCAGAGTGTTGTAAAAACCAGTGTAAAACTTCTCCCAGTGGGGGTGCTGGACATTTCAGGTACACCTGAACAGAGTGAACCCATTGAACTCTATGTTTTGTGGGACCCCCACCATCGAGAAGCCCAGAGAAAGAGGACCAATGGGACACCACCTGGAGCCATGAGTAGTGAGAGCTTTCTACTAAATCTGTCTCCCTGCAACTCTTTCTCTCACACTACCAGTTATTTTTCAATTGATTTCTATCCCTACCTCACATCTATTGTTAAATAAAATCCGTACTACTGACTTTGGCCTCATCTGCACCTTAATTCAGGCAGAGGCATCTCTCTAATTATCAACAGTTTCTTTTCACTTGTCTTATGAGCTAGTTTGTTTTCTTATTTAAATGCCAGAAGCTAAAAACTCATTGAAAATACAAAATGAGACTCTTATAATAGCATCAGGAACATAGGGGCTTTCAAAAAAGAAGATACTAATGATTTTGAATTTCATTTGCCAAATCCACAGCAAGTCGAAGCAAGTGTATGAATTCAGACTCCACCATTATTCTACGCCTAGTTTATCACATAATAGTCCTCTAACTATTCCTTGACAATCCTTTCCCCACTATTTCACACACATTTCACATTTTAAAACCATACTGTTTCCACTATCTCATCTCCTCCGTGTTGAAGTATTGCTCTCTTATTACATTAAACACTAGTTTCTCCATTTGCATACTTTCTAGATGACATTATTTATTACTTTCTGTCCTATTTCTAACTGCAGGATCTTTAAGTTATCATCCAATCTCACAGCTCTTCCAAAATGTAATATAACCTGTGAATTTATTTGCCATGCTGCTTACAGTACCTTCTGGATTATTAAGGTGTTAAATAAAACCAGGTGCACCAATAAACTCAGAAATATCTCCCTATAACTCAGTGCATCTATTTACCAACTTCTGTGACAGAGAGTGCTCATTTCTAAGATAATTTAAACTATTTTTTCACAAGTAAGCTATGGCAACCTACGAAATTAAGTTCTTCTCCTGGATGTCACTATGCAAATACAAAACATAAAACCAGTGTAGTCTATGGGGGATCAGTTTTGATGTAGATTTCTCGACTAACCATTGCTCTTGATCTTCCCTGCATTACTAGATCTATACTTGTTTTATAAATAGACCTATAATGACACTAGGAAATCTGTTCTTTCCTTAATAGATCCAAAATACATATTGTTCACAAACACATTTATACACTACTTTGATCAAATTTATCACAAAAATATTACAATATGCACATATTCACAAGAAAAAAAGAGCTTATGATCACTGTCAGAAATAGTGAAAGAATACTGTAACCATGGGGGGACTAAAATAAGCCCAAGTGATCTATTTTCAGTGTCCTAAATGAAGGATGAGGACAGACTCCAATTTAGCACAAAAAATGCCTTCATCCTGAGATAGGAAGAAAATAACTATTTTACACTGTCTGGTTCCTCTTCCCTTCCTTGAGTAAAGCTTTTTGTGCGTTGGTCCCTCATACATCCATCAAAATTAAAAATAATTAAGCCAAGATCTGTCACTGACAAAGTCTTCTCCTTCCTTCATTACAATCAAGCAACTGCTTGCCTCCGTGCCTTAATGGACTCTGCTGCCTTCGACACCGGTGGAAAAAGCCCTGCCTATCTTGTTTCAATCTTCTGTAAGTTCCTGGCTTCAATTTACTCACGGGGATGAATCTGACTCAGAATCCCTCTCCCCCAGTTCTTATCTATTTATCTTCCTTAAGAGAGAGAATTTTTACTAGAGAACTAGAGAACCGGTCCTTCAGCCTGAGTTGAGCAGTGCAACAGTGACATCCGATGGCTGCCTACACTGGGCTCCAAAGAGCTTTCCTGCCTTGGCACTGGCCTCCCCTACCTTGGTAAAGAAAACTGATGATGACTGACTATTAACTGCCCTCAGTGCATTTTATCCATTTACCTCCACAATAAAACTACCCAGGCAGTTTTCTCCCTGTGTCCAAAGCACCAGAAATTGTCTTCAGATGCAGCCTTAGACTCAGACTTACTGAACTCTCCCTGCACTGCATGTTAACAAGCAGACTCGGGAACAGACAGGTGTGTAGGTGTTCTTATCATTCCTCATTTATGGCTGCAGGTGAGGTGCATGTGAGGCATTTTTTGTGATGAACTGGAGCCTAATAGAAACACATAACACGGGGGGCATGGTGTGCATGCACAGCAGTGTTCTGCATGCAAAGGGAGGGGAAAGGTTAGGAGAAGTGTTAAATACAGAACTGCTATTTAGTTCAAAGGCATCCAAAATCTACATTCCTCAGAGACCATTCAAGTCCAAGGCTAAGTGAGCAAACTAAACCTGAGTTTTTCATTCCCTCAAGTCTGAAATCGAAATTTGTCTTAATACCTGAAGTGAGGAACAGCTTCTATAGTTTGATGACAATGGATTTAATTATGCAACTTTTATTATGTTCATCTAATGCTGCTTTGCAATACCGTGTGACAAGGACTAAACAAGTTGTATTATCCTTTCCCTTACACTAAGATGGCCCTATTCTGATGCTCCTCAGGGTGCCTGAGGGCCTCCACTGGCCTTACCAAGCACAAATGCTCTCCTACTTTCTCTCTACAGGCATAAGCTTTTCAGTCTTAACTGAACAGTTTGGTAACTTAAGTACCAAAATCTTCCTCAAGATAAACCTGACACAACAGCCAAAGAGGAGCAGCCCAAATAAACTACATTACACATCATCAGAGGGAAGTCACAACATAAAGCTGTACGACAAAAGAACTAGTGACTATCCTGATCCAGTGTTCCGCATTTGCAGACAACCAATACATTTTTAATTCAAAATATTTACTTCACATGCCCACATAAAGCACTTCAGAAACTGAGCAATGTGTCACAGGTACATTGTCTCACAGCGGGAGTCAAGGTGCAGCTCCATTCTTTGTTCAAGCTCTGTTTGCTCATGAAGTACTAAAACATGTGGCACCTTCTACTCCATCCATTTCTATAATGAAAAATGTTAGTTGGATAAAGCTTTGTCATTAACTAATACAGTCAGTAGCTGATATTTTTTAAAGCCTGAGACATCTACAACTGTGTTCTCTTTATAACTTGTGCCTATTGTGTTTGTAGGGAAAAGCCATCATAAGGAACTGTCACTCTTCCCACAGACTATTAAGAGGACTGCAAGCCATGTGTAACTATCCATTTTTAGTCTAAAGGCTTTCCCTTGTGTGCAGAATGCTTTCCAATTTATACAGACATGCTCCTTTCAAACTAAAAAAAAAACAACAAAACTGAACCTGAAGCAAAAGAATGTTGCCATTTTCCTTTTTTTTTCCTACTTCCCCCCATTTGTGTTGTCTACTTTATTCTGGATTTCCACTAATGAATCTGACTTTGTTCAAGTCTTATTGTCATTTTGTTGAAACTATTCAAAGTGCCTCAAGCTGCTAAACAGCTGGTAAAATACACAAACATTTAAGACTTTAGTCTGAATATTAAATCACAGTTTCCATGAGAGAACAATGTGGTCCTTTCTGATTTAATACCTTCTTTTGAACTGTATGTCATTTTTGCTTTCAAATTAATCTGAGCATGTAAAAGGAGTTGAATATATTTTTATTAGAAAACACTCCAAATATTTAGACAGTCATTTTAATCATGTTGTGGCAAAATTATTATGCTTGTCAGTCTGAAAACATACAATTTCCATATTTCCCTTACATTAACTATCTTTAACAAAGGATTATTAAAATCTTAAATGCTGTTTACTCTTCTTTTCCCCTCCCTCCTTGGCACGCATACTTAAAAGAAGCCCTAATAAAATATTTGGGCTGCATTAAGAAACATCTGAATTGCAGTTACAATTCCAGTGTAGTCACAAACTTGTCATTAAAATGCATAGCACAGTGCTAGTGCAGCTGTATACAGCTTTTATTATTCAGACTGCTAAATAGATGAAACATATTTTAATTCAATGTAAACTGTGCAACTAGAAACACGAGAGTTTGAGGCTTTTTTATTTCCTCAGGAGAAGCCCAGATCCTTGAGCTCAATAACTGCTCTTGGCCAAGGGCCAATCTAGATTTATTGCAAGAGTCCCTGTACTGCCTCTCCAGACACGCATTTTGTAATACATGAAGAAGCTGGTGGGAAAGGCAAGCTTTCAGCCTCCACCACCTCTTTTTATGAACATGTACCTGTTAATACTTTCAGGCTCTAACTCCGTATTCCCCAGGTAGGATACAGGCAGCTGCCCTCAGATGGGGAATCAGCTCTGATACCACAGGAGTCAGCTTACACGGGAGTGCACCAGAGCCCCAGGCCTCACTGCCGAGTTAGAGAACAAAAATGTCCCCAGCTCTGCAGCTTTAGACACGTGCCACACCTTTTATTAGTGCCCTGAGGAGTTCATGCCAGCTTAAACACTCTCCTGCAAAGACTGAGTCAATCTCTGTCCTGACCAAATTCTATCTGGTCAGTGCATAAACAAGATTTGATACAAACCTCATGTCTCAAGAATTAATCTCTATCACTGCTGCTAAAGATCAATTCTTTATAATGACAGCCTGTGTAATCATCCCTAATTTTTATTTTAAATTTAATATATCAGGACAACAATAAAGCAGAAGAAAAGCCCCAAAGCTCACACGCAAATCTTCAGGAGTAAGCTGCTGAAATAATAAGAATCATAGAGGTACAGTAGAAGACCACACAGAAGAGCCAGCAGCAGAGTTTGGCAGATTCATCCCTCTTTAAGTCAGTTGTGCAGCAGAAATGCAACAGAAGAAAATACTGCAGTCTCTAAAGGACAGTGAGTAGAGCCCATGAGCCAGATGAACCACCAGTGTGAGATTTAAAGGACATAACCCTAAAAGGAAGCAAGTCCTTTGCCAGATTTCAGCCCTCTGTAAGCTGAGCAACAAGGAATTTTCTGGCCCATTGTGTGCCCTTCTATTGAGGTGGCACCAGAGTCTCATTATCTCCATGGGCTGCAAAAGTGCCTCTAATTAGCCAGTCACCAATGCTCTACCAGAGGGTATTTTGGAGTAGATATATTCTAATTGTCTCTGTTGGGTGTCTACAGCGATTCCATAGAAAACAACCTTCACACAGGGTATGCTCAGCTTGGAGGCATTCCTGTCTGCTCTTTCACTCATTCACAGCATTTTATGCCTGGATGCCACATAAAGCTGAGATGGACGTGCTACGATTAAAGACAGAATAAAAATGAAATGAACCAATAGACTGAGGTTAAAAATTGGAAGTAGCAACAGTTAATTAGTTCCATAGTTGAAAAGAGAGAAGCCACAGTGCTTCTGCTCAAGAGGCTAGAGCTGCTATTAGATTATGCTATTAGAATGTTCCAGGAACGGATTTCTACGTCTATTATTTAAAATATAACGTGTATTTTATTATTGATTTACAATAGCTAAAGCTTCCGTATTTCTCAGTCTTCCTATAGCAATCTGTTGCTCCTCACTCTGACATCTACCAAGACAATCAATACTTCTCCCATACCACAAAAGAGGGCTTTGTAATGCAAAGTAAAAGAGAATATTCATTAGCTATGACAGAAGGTTACTTGATTCACAGTCTTCATCCTCTTTTTCTCTGCTTTCTAAAGCAGCCATAAACACTCAATTGACTTTTATCCCTTCCTTGTCATATTAGTGATACAGATGCCCACTTAAACACAACAGGCTTTCATTCTTTCACTAGATCCAAAGGGCCAAGTTTTCCTGTATCCCACACCTACAAGGCAAAAGGAATGCATAAATGTCTTACTATACATATATATGTATGGACAAAGAACAAAAATGGTTGCTTAGAAAAGCCCTTATGCCACCCTATTTTCAGAATTTGTAATTTCCAAAGATCTTCGTGATAGGTTCTTGGGTAACATCTTTGAACTGCACATTATTTCATACGATTCACACATTTGGAGTAATAAAAAAAAAAAAAGTTAAGCGAAACAAAAAGTCATACATGTATAACACATGTAAGTGACTCAGATTCCAGATATTTAACTTAAAATATGTTATCATCTGCCTGTTGACTAGTGCAACTGAGAAGAGTTATCACTCTTTATCTTTTTTGTTGTTGTTTTTAAAGCAGACAGTGTTTCTCCAAGCACTGGCACTGGACCTCAGTGGCCACCAGGCAAACTCCAGTCTAGACCAGACTGGGATACAGCAGTTTGGTTCCATGACAGGTTCATTTGCAACACCATCAATTTGAGCTAACTGACCCCCCAGGCAGACATCAGCCACTAGTAGCACTTGGAAGTTTTCATTCTGGTGGAAGAAATTTTACTTTTTTAAGTCTGCTTCATCATTCCTCTGTCCTATAATTAACACCCAAATTTTTAGATAGGAGCAAAAGATCACTGAATAATGCTGTCACACTAGAGGCTCAACATGCACCAGTAACTTCAATGGGTTTGTATTCATCTTGGCTACATGTATGTGTCACATCCAAGAGTATTCCTATTTACAGTAGGATATTCCCAAAAGCTTTCTCATTTTCCATGCAATTCACTTTGTATTTCTTGTTGGATGTTTATGAGAATATTTAATCCACTTTCTTTAAGTTTGAAGGTTACTGGAGTTGCCATTCACTCACATTTCACAGGCTCATGCACGACTTACACTTTGATCACAAATGCAAATGAGCAGCATATTTTTATGAATTTATTGCTTTTAATCAAAAATTAGACTTTCATGTCTGGGGATTTATCTAGATACTTCATCACTTCAGTAAGGACACATCTTAATGAAAAATCACAGGATGCCGGCGACCCTGCTTGAATAGTTACTATTTTGTACGAACACAGTGTTCCTCCATTCCTGTCGCTGATGTTGGAGACAGACACGTGACAGAACACACCACATTCATGCAGGAGAAGCCAAAGTTCATAGTTGGGCGCCCCCTTTTATAGGGGCTTCAAATTTCCCAGGCTTACACACGTGATTGGTTGGGTTCTTAGCTCCGCCCCGATCACTGGCCAATGATATGCAAGCATTCACGATTCAATGGGGCTGGCCGGGTCCCGTTTGAATTTGAATCCAGCCAATCACAATCACACCCGGGGACTTGTTTACTTCTATTCTCTGACGAGCTTAGGCTGGTCTGGTTGGGGTCTGCTATGGAGAATTTATCTGTGCAACTTACAGACCAGCTGCAGCTGTCACACATCCCTTCTCTAAATCAGATGGCTATATGTCTAATAATAAGAACATTTTTTAAAAATAGCACTCAAAACAATGTCTAAGTTTCCTTCAGCTCTGAGAAACATTTTTGGGTTGACTGAACAAATTACTTAGCATAAAGCATACCATAACTGAGTTTTCTTTGCCTTTCACTCCTTTTAATCTTGCTGATATGTTATTTATGTTCTGTTCAATAAATAAAATCAAGATTTAAAAGTTGAGCTGCCTGAGGGCACTCTTTGCTAACAGAGATTTTCAACAGTACAGCTTGTTTTCAACTTTTAATAATATCCAGAGAGACATTTTGTTCTATAAGCTACCATGTGATGTGTGCATGTAATCAATGAAACCCCCCAAAATTAATAACATTTTCTCTTCTTTGCACCTGCCATCTACTTTTTGATTGTTCTCTGTGATCTGTATGAACACTCCAACCCAATAGCACCTCCCCAGCTTGCTGGGCGAGGATCAGGAGAGCAGAAATTCATGGTATGAACACAGAGAAACCCTCAAGGAGAGTAAGGGAGGTGAAGAAGTGTTTGAGAATTACAGAGCTGATGCATTTCACCAGTGGAGACAGGGATCAGCCTCTGGGAGACACGCTGGGTTGGTTTGGGGTCTATATTGTGTATGGCCCCAAGCTGAGCGGGATTTGTTGCCAGACCAACAGTCATCCCTATTGATTAGAGCCATTTTTCTTCAACCAGTGAAGTGAAAATGACAAGAAAATAAACAGTTGTCTGAGAACATAAACCACCAGTGAGCAGTCCTTCGCAACAGCATGGAAACAAAAAAAAAAAGAGCTGCCATTAAGCTTCCTTAACACAGCTGGAACTGGAACTGGCTCTGCTTCTGAATTGCTACAGAAAGCAATGGGAAAGCTCAACTGCGAAAGAAGTAGCTGTAGAAGCCAAATTGCAAATGGCTTGGAAAGAGGCCTTTTCAGCTGACACATTCTTCAGCACCCTCTGAACACTGATATGACAAATGGTGCACTTATTTCCCAAACTGGGGGTTAACTGTGCAAGAAGGACCTTGTGCAGAAAGTTGTCCATCAGGATTTCTACCCACTTTCCCTCTTTTACCTGCAATCTGCTGCCTGTCTCAGCATGCTGTGGTTCCCAGCCCAGAGATCTGTGTCACTGATGCCCTGAGCCATCCAAAACTTGTGCTGGTCCTGTCTGTAGTATACATGCACCACAGGTCACAATCATCTTCCACTCCTCAAGCCTGAGAGGGAGCAATCTGATTTTTATTTATGCCTCAACATATGTTATACATGAGGTGAAGAATTACTCTGGGAGCTGTACACATGATGGCATGGAGGCTTTGCCTGACAGCCGATCAGGGGAGAGAAAGCTTCTGTCACCAGGCTGCGAGTGACCACACACCTGCTGCTGGGGCAGGTGCCCAGATGGCCAGGAAATCAGGCTACTCCCCACCTCGCCTTTCTTTCTTTGCGGTCCTGCTTCTTGCCTGGCTGCCCTCCATGTCCGCACCTGCCCTGCCGTGCTTTGCCACTTACCCTGAGGTGGCTTGTTGCTGCGACGGCCTAGTGCTCTGCTGTTTCTCTGGAGGGGTGGATGTTGCCTGGAGCCAGCCCTCGGTGCCAGCCCATGGCCATCGCTCACCAGTGCTGGAGACGTGCTGCTACTGCTGCTTGTAGGTCACCCCGGCCACTCATAGGAGCGGGGGCTCACCACACCCCAACCCTGAGGCCTGCAGCTGCTCCAGGAGTGTGCCATTGGCCATGGCAGCCTGTTCTCCACTGATGGAAGGGACACAGGGCCTTGCAGCTGCTCCAGGAGTGTGCCATTGGCCATGGCAGCCTGTTCTCCACTGGTGGAAGGGACATGGGCCTGCAGCTGCTCCAGGAGTGCGCCATTGGCCATGGCAGCCTGTTCTCTGCTGATGGAAGGGACACGGGGCCTGCAGGTGCTCCAGGAGTGCGCCATTGGCCATGGCAGCCTGTTCTCTGCTGATGGAAGGGACATGGGGCCTGCAGCTGCTCCAGGAGTGCGCCATTGGCCATGGCAGCCTGTTCTCTGCTGATGGAAGGGACATGGGGCCTGCAGCTGCTCCAGGAGTGCGCCATTGGCCATGGCAGCCTGTTCTTCACCGAAGGAAGGGACACGGGGCCTGCAGCTGCTCCAGGAGTGTGCCCTTGGCCATGGCAGCCTGTTCTCTGCCGAAGGAAGGGACATGGGGCCTGCAGCTGCTCCAGGAGTGTGCCATTGGCCATGGCAGCCTGTTCTCTGCTGAAGGAAAGGACACGGGGCCTGCAGCTGCTCCAGGAGTGCGCCCTTGGCCATGGCAGCCTGTTCTCTGCCGAAGGAAAGGACACGGGGCCTGCAGCTGTTTGGAAATCACGCCAGCCCGCTCCATCTGCCGAGCACCCACAGTTTTTGTGGTAACGATCTCTCCCTGTCTTCTGTTTCTCTCTCTGGCTCTCTTTTTCCCCTCTCTGCTTTCTTTTCTATCCCCCTTCAGTAGGAACGCTTTCCCTTCTTTATCTATCAACAGCTCTCAGATGAAATACTGCCGCGTTAGCACTTTATTTTCATCTGAGAAATCTATCAAAAAGCATCGTCCCCACCTCCACATTTTGCAGCAGGATGGGAAAATGCCATTGAGGTATGTGAAGATCAGGAAGCACATCTGAGAGAGGGGCACAGCTACAGAACGTGTTTTAGAATTGTCCTTGATTCCTCCCTGACAGATTACCACAAGACTGACATTGTTTGATTTCTGAGGCCAAAACAGCTCCCGACAATTAAATACACACAATGTCCTCTGTCCTCAGCTGAATAGGATCTTAGAGCAGCACCAGCACACCAAGAACGAGATCATGCAAACCCTCTGCTCCTCTCCCTTTCTGGGTAAAGGGTTCATTCCTATCATTTGTCTGTCTCATTCTTCCCTTTTCTTCTTTGCCTTCCCCATTAATGCAGTTACAAGAAGAAAGTTGTAACCATGATAATGCTGCACCTCAAGAAAATGGGAAATGGCACAGGATTACTTTTATTATACCTTGAAGTGTCCAAGGCTTAGGGACTGCAATGCTGATAAATAGCACTTCTAGCAATTCTACTAGAGCTCATATGACATATTCTACTTAGCTCATTATGACATAATTGCACTCTTCCAGGTGCACTACTTAGCCTCCAACCATTCCAGAGAATTGCTGAAAATTAAAATAGAGAAATAATTTAAAAGTTCACCAGCTCATATAAAGGTTCTTACTTTAAAAAAATAGCACTAAACTCTACTTTCATCTGGGTATTCCTCAGAAAAAGAATCACCAACTGGCTGAGATCCCATTTACCTGCATAAATGTACAGGAAGAAACAAATTGAAATTACTACCAAATAGTTTCTGAAAAAACATATTTTACAGAGACATCCAACCTACTGTTAATTCCTGAGGATTTACTAAGAAGCTCCAACAAGTATCTGAAATTCCACATTCTTGATCATATTTCTCAAACTATGCAGCCCACAATCAAAACCTTGAAATCAAAATCAATTAATTCTGAGGTTTTCCTTTTCATACATCATCACATTTTTTCTTTATAAGGAGAATTTCTTTAATGAGGTTAAAACTTGAATATTGCATTTAATCCCATAATGTCTAATAACTGACTTACTTCAATGTTTCTTAACAATGAAGAGCAAGGAAGCTTCTTGAGAAGAAAGAACAAAAGAAACAAGCACCAAATAAAAGTGATCAGCCACATGACTGTCCAGAAACGTATTAATTTATCTTTTCTACTTTTGAAACCAGATGACAATCACCTGCTGTTAGGCCAGCTAGGAACGGTGAGATTTTAAAAAGCACAATTCATTAATTCTTAGTAATTACCTTCACAGAACTCTTCCAGTTTCCCTCTGTGCCCCACAATTCCATAGTGCCCCTGTTTCTTGGGCACAGTCTGAACAGTCTGGTTCATTTTTTGTCTGTGGATTTTAGTAGAAACTAATTGAGTTTGATAAGGCCCAGAAGGGCTGACCACTCCCAGCTGTGAGTAGGACCAGCCCCCACATTTATCTGGGTTTGCTGTTGGGTTGTGCTTTAACTTCTTGAGGATCCTTCCTCCTTTGTCTCTGGTCAGCAGATCCCGCCAGCACCCAGAGATGAGGCTTTCCCCAACACCTCCTGAGCCAGGCTCACAATAGGCTCTCAGGCTACTTTAAATACCAGCAAACTCATTGTTTTTCCTGGCTTCAGGAATGTTTTTTTCCTGTGAAGTAGAACTGAGAGATCTATTTCTACTAAATTTGTAACTGTTTTGCCCTTCTGGCTCCACACTCCGGGGCTGGCCTTTGCCACTGCTCCCTTGAGGGTGGGGTCTCTCTCCATAGGCTCTTGCTGAGCTTTCCCAGGTCACACAGAACTTGCCTCCCTTCTCCCACAATTGCTTCCTTGCCATCCATTTCTTTCATCCTGTGCACATGAAGCAAGGTGTCATTTAAATAGATCGCATTGGCCATCAACATGATTTCTTATTATTCATCCAGCAGGATGAAATTGTCATACCCCATGCTGGTATCTAAATATTTCCTTCAGATAATGACTGAACAGTCCTTGAAATTTTACCCATTATGCTTCCGACCCCCATTTGCCACCTGCAGTCATCATCTTTGTCCATCTGCACTCATCATGGCTGTTCATCTTTGTCAAATTCACAGCAAACAGTCTTGGAAGGAACAATGCACCACGCACAATTGTAAAGAGGAGAAACCAAATGGGGGGAGGGGTTGGGGGTGTCTCTAACAAAAGCCAGGTGTAGAAGTTATTAATTAACTGCAGAGATATGGCACAAATTACTCAAAGTACAATTTAAGTAATTGGCACAACTGATTTTCTTGATGCAGCTGAGAATTATGTGCTCCTGCCTTTTCACTAAAGCACTACAGAACATAAAATTATTTAGGAAAGCATGTTCATTAAATTCTACCACATCGTGAGAAGAAAGCCTTAACCAAAGTATTTAGAATAAAATATTCATATTTCAGATGATACAGGCAGTAAATTTTGACAGCATCCAGTCTTAGGGACTGCAGTATCTATACTCAAGGCCCCAGAGTAGTGGTGTTGTTTCTTTTTTAAAGCAGTGCTTAAAAAGAAAAACTTTGATTTGATCAGATGAAACTAAATGGAGGTGATTTAGCCTATAAAGTTAATCATCACTTTGGAGTCACTTTCACAGGACTTGGAGACTTTCCATTTTGAGGCAGGAATGCAAACTCCACAGAAAAGGGCAGATCCGAGTTTCTCCACTATCGGTTCTTCAGATAAAGAAGAAGATGCAGTGTCTGATTCACAGGCACACTGCTTTTCCCAACTGCTTTATGATAAATATAATCTTCCTCTTCTTGGGCTTATTTGTAGATAAGCCTCTATTCCACACACCTATCTGTGTGCTCTCCAGGCTCCCCAGTGTGTATTTCTGTGCTTTCTAGAGCATCCTAAAGGAAGGAACGTCTATTAAACCCTCATCTGCTGGGCCAGGCTTTCCCCTGCACTCTCAGAGCCTGATCCAATGCCCACATTAAACCAACACAAGTGTTTCCAGTAAATGCAATATCCATTCAGCCACATCCCTGATTACTCAGCTCTGCCCCCCAACATTCAGCCTGCAGAGGATACAAACATTATGAAGGCCTCACACACAACTGCAATAAGGACAAATTATTTTCCCCATTTTAAATTACCTTCCTGAAGTAAGTGCAGCCTGGGGCTGCCAGAGCCACAAGGACTGTCCAGAGATTTCCATGCTATTTCACTTTTTTTTCTAGCAACCAAAATCACCAGAGAGATCATGAGTGCAGAAACTACTATTAGAGTAGCTACATATTTTAAAGGTGTTTTCTGCATCATGTCCAAAAGTAATTTCTTTTCATTACATTCATATTGGTAATAATAAAGAGAAGATAAGGTCTGGTGCCAAGGTAGATGATCTTGTTTCTGTAGGAGAGAAATTGGACTTTGTGAATGCAGCTATTTGGTATCATACACATGTGTCCACAATATTCTCCTCCTCCAGCCAAACAGGCCAGCATGAGGGGGCAGCAAACCCAGTACTGTGATTAATTAATTAGCAATGAACAGTAACTCTTATGGATTACACCGTAATCACTGCATTCAGAGCATACCAGGCAATTCCTGCCAAATGTTAGAACCCACAATATCACATTTAGACAGGAAACTTAGCTCCATCTTTGAGTTTTCTCATGTTTCCTCTTCCTCTTGGGACATGTTTTCCACTGCTTTACTACCGAGTAAAATTATCCCGAACAGAAACACAGAGGCACTTTCATCTACCAGATCCAGTTCAAAGTTGTCAGATCTCAACTTTGAATTCTTTGCTTTTGCTAATTCACATTCTATCAATTGCCAGCAACTAAAATTGGGGGTTTCTATATCAGGCAGCTTTCACTTGTGAAATATATAACATTTTGATAAACACTGTAATTTTAAGTGTTTTAAAGCCTGCTTTATACTGTTAATGAGGTCATACAATAAAGAAATGTCAATTACAATGAATTTCTTTAAAGCTACTTTGCTTAGAAAATAAAATGCCTGCACAAATTTGCCAGTTAAAAATCAAAATTGCCATATACTACATGTAGGCCTTTAGTACAAATAGAATTTCTGACAGATTTATGTTCAAGATAAAAAATGTCACCTGTCAAAAACAGCCATAAAAAATTAAATACCTGCTTAATGTGTGGCTTCAAGTATTGTGAATGTAGCATTCATTATCATAAACACAGTAGTATGATCTAATTATGCATTCTGTACTAAGTTTGTCAGATAACATGACTTGAAAATGGCACAACTAAATCAAATATGTTCTACTTACCTATTGAGTGTTAGTGAAATTGCACATAGAAAGGCTTCTTTGCAGTCAATTTTAAGATGCTGCAACTTTGTGATGGGTTTTATTTTATTTTAGGATTTTATCATCAGTTTACCAATTAATTTTAGATCTTTGTCCAACATGAGAGTATCTTCACATCCAAACACAAATAGATGAACTGCTGTATGAATCATCAATCTTATTAATGTTTATCTTCATCTCACGCACACTGACCAAGTGTGCCCATCTTTTTCCACTGTGCTGTGATTCACAATTTAGGCAAAGGCAAGGTAAGTCTTTACAAATCATTTAACAGAAATAAAGCAAGGCAACAATCTGAAGGCCAGTTTGCTTGGGTTTGTCCTGGTTTGGACTGGGATAGAGATAATTTCCTTCCTAATTGCTGGCACTGTGCAGTGTTACCCCACCAGTGTGCGGCTGGGGGTACACAAGGAGCTGGGAGGTTCCAGCCTGGACAGCTGATCCCAGCTGGTCCCAGGGATATTCCAGAGCACATGGTATCATGGTCATTAATTAAACCAGGGAGAAAGGGGTGAGGGGGACACTGCTCAGAAATGGGCTGGGCATCACTCAGCAGGACAGGAGCAATTGCACTGTGCATCGCTTGCCTCCTATATTCTGTTAATTTTTATTATTAATAATTATTATTATACCTTCCACTTCTGTCCCATTAAACTGCCTTTATCTCAAGCTAAACATTTTAGAATTTTTTACCCAGTTCTCTCTCCTAACCCATTGTTGTGGGTGGGGAGCAAACAAACAACTCTGTGGTGCTGAGCTTCCTGCCAGTTAAAACCACCACAGGTTCCAACATCAGCATGATTGACTTCAGGGGCAAAAAGAAAGTGGTTTGTACCACACCTCTTAGACTACATTAAAAAAAAGCCTGTCCTCTTAAACTAAAATCAGAAGTAAGAAACTGTAAGAAATATGTTTTCTTATGAACTAGAGAGGCAGAACCAGAGCAAAATAAAGTAATCTTTCAACATTACTTGAATTTTACTTTGATCAGTCTAGTCCCTAACATGGATCCTTGGGATGTCAAATAGGTCTGACTTCTGCTTTCCACTGAAACTCAACTGTTTGTCTCAGTAGCAGTGGAAAAGCACAACTTCTGCTTCCCCACCCCGTGGGATATGGGGTTGTGTTTGTTAAAGTTATTAATTGTTATGTGTACCAGGAAGCTCTGTGGCAGGGCACGTCAGGTTGGGTGGTGAGACGTGTGGACAGCAGCACTGCAGCTGAGCAGGCAATGGGTGCCCTTCTTCTGGTAAGTTTGGTTACGTCCGGTGGACAATAAAGGTGTTTTCTACAATAAAGCAATAAAGGCCATCCGTGTCTTTGCTCCCCATTGCTACATCACCCTTCAGCTGGAGTCATTTTCTCTGGAATGATCCCTCCCGTGCCTCTCTCCAGTTCGGATTTGCCCTCAGCCTTGTGACACAATCCTTGTTCGCCAGGTGCATTTTTAAGTGTTCTTCAAAAATGAAGAGATACACCTGCTGTCTGGGGTGGTCTGAATATTCTACTCCTTCCATTGCTCCCTCCCTGCAAAGTCAGGTTTTGATCATTCCTTTGTTCTCTGCCTCCCAGCTTCTTTCATGTCAGTCTGAACACACTCTCACAGTGCCTCCTTATACATGTTATGATGTCTGACTGGAGCATCTCAATAGGATTGGAAAGACTGTGTTAACACAAAGAAATACCCTAATTATGATCATCATCATTTCCATTCCTGCTACTTGCAAAACTGATCCTGGGGTAACAGTCCCGTTCTCTTTGACACATATACACAAAACATTCAGCCAAAAGCCCATCTCTGTAAAAGAGGCTGTAAAAATGAATTCTGAAAAACCACTGTAGGTTCTTCTTTAAAGGAAGATGTCTCATTTATTGAGACATCTGCATTCAGGTTTTTTCCTGAATTTTTTAAACTTCTAAAAGCAAATTTATATCCATTTCCTGAAAAACAGGACAAAGAGGATCACTCTTTGTCTGCATAAAAAAACGGTACATAAGGCTGTAAAGGTACATGGAAGAAAATGGAGGAAACGGAGCGCACACACACATTTAGAAGTTATTCACATGAAAGCTAATATTTGCTTCCAAATCTCAATTCTTTTATGACCATAGCAAAACAAACCTAGGTATAGATATCTATGAGATACAGGCCACAAGCACTTGTGAAGGCCTACTGCCCACAAAGCACAGTAATACAGCTCTTGCAGTCAAAGGAAATACTGGGCTTAAACATCTTCAGAAAACAAGCACCCAAATTTCATCTTAGTAATACAAAGCAAGGGCTAAATTATTTTTACCTCAACATTCACCCTGCCATGATATTGTTCAAAAAGAGTGAAGAAGTAAAAAAAAAAAAAAGCAAACTTCAAAAGTATTGAAAAATCAGTAACACTCTTCATAATGTTGCAGCTGAATTATGAATTAAAATCATTCCATTATTATGCCACACAATTGGGGCCTACTGGGGAAATATTGGCACACTATGAATTAGAGTTGTAATAATACAATTCTTGATTTCTAATACTTAAAATTTTCCCCATGGTGATTATGGTAAGGATAATAATAATAGTGTGCAATAACTGTAATTAATCTAATTAGTTCATTAAAATGATGATGGCTATTAACACTATAGGTCATAAATTAAGACAAGACCTTCTCTGAACGTTAATAGAAATGAAATATGTTTTCCTCTGCACAATGGACAAGGCACCAGCTGCTGCTTTGGTGAAAAAAATAGCCAGATGATTATCTAAAGATGCAAATGGAGTTTCTTTCACTACCCACTGGGAAGGTTGAATATCAATGACACAAAAACAACTTTTCTTCAGATGGAAAGGAAATGGTCACGGCCCACTGCAGAGGAGGGAGAGTTTTCATTTCCCAGTTCAAGGTCTACGACCTGGCAGCACTTCCCCTGCCCTCCTGTTCCTCCTTTGTCCCCTTCCTCATAAGAAACTTCCATGTGAAATGCTTTATTGATTACAAAACTTGTGCTAGTACATTTGCTTCTTCTCTATAATATACTTATGCTGTTTCATTCATGAGCTTTTGGGTATTCATTTGTGTGCATTAACTCTACCTATGTGAAACATCATATATGATAATAAATACATATCTTGCTACATGAAGGTGAAAATGTTGTGCCAAGTTGCAGAAACATACGATAAATCAATTATTTATGTCCTTTTTATTGCCTCACTGGCCAGATAATTCTGTGTTCCCTGGGGCTTTAACATTCCAACCCAGCAAACAGATTACAACATCTATCATTGCTTGAAATCCACATGCCAAATAAATATTTCTTCCCTCTGCCTCTAATGTGAAATGTCACCTCTTTTCTACAAGCACTGGTATGATTCAGTCTTGAAAGAGTTCCAGGTTTCCTTGCTATAAAAGCTTTAGAGTCTAACCCAGGCCAAGGAAAACGGTGCCATCACGACAGGACATCCCAGTGCCCTGCTCACATCTACTCCAAGCCTTTTGAAGAACCTAGATCATCTTCCTTGAAAACAGGGAATTCACATGCAGAATATTTTGTTAGAAATAGGACTATTTCTGTAGGGAATAGACATAGGAGTGCAATCCATCCTTTCCTAGGTCTCCCAGGAAGATGTACTAGTGGAAAATGCCACTCTGAAGCTCTCCGTGGACGTCAGCCTTGTGTACCCTAAATATTGCCTTCCCTCTTCACACCCAGACCCATTTTCAACTGGAAAATGACATCCTACATGGAACAGTGAAACAGGGAGAAGAGCAAAGTGGAATCTGCAGAGAGGGTTTGCCAAATGACAGAATTTGCAGAGATCACAGACAGAAGGAAGGTCACAAAAAATGAAGTCCTCTATGGCCTCTGAGTTAGCAGACCTGTGGTTCACCTCAAGCCAAGTGACCATTTAGCCCATTTACACAAGTTGTTTAACACTGTCACAGAGGGTTTGATTCTTTCATAAGCAAATATTCTACTCAGGAAATATGTTTAATTTATCCTGAGTTGTATCCTTCATATATTTCTACTGCTAAGCTTCAAAACAGGGTTCTATTCATAGACAGACAAAGGCCATTTGCCCACCTCCCTCCAAAGCAGCCCTTCTGTAACACAGCTACTCCTTCACCAGCCTCCCAGATAGGTGCTTTGGGATGATAAAATTTTAAATTCACTTATTTTGTAATTTCCTACCCTAACATTGTTATCAGTTGATACAGACATGAGCGAACAAGAAATATGACAAAACTCTAGTATCTTCCTATCCAAAAAATAACAAGATAAAAAGAAATAATCTAAAGACTTGTAAAGAATTACAACAAAATTGCACTTCAGCTGGGAAATGGCATCTGATTTTGCTTTCAAATATAAACCCAGAGAAGTCACAAGACAGGTAACTCTCAAAGCATGATAATTAGTAAGAATTCATGGAAGCTGTCTAGGCACGGATTTTTTTTTTTGTTTAATGTGCAACTCCAGTGGCAGTCTTAAGTTAGGGAAAAAAAGTTATTTTCTGTGCATTTTTAAAAGAAATAATGAATAATTCAATTTTAAAGAAGGAATCACAGGAACAATTGACTCAATCTTTCCTTTTCACTGTATTATTTATGCTGGCCTTTTTTTTCCATAAGGAATAAATCTCTCTTTAAAGAACTAATACTTCTAGAACAATTGTTTTTAATTACAAGACCTCAAAACGTTTCCCTAGGACTGAGTCTCATTTTATGAAATAAACTTGATAAAAAAAATAGGAAAAGACAAAAACCCGAACATTTGAATAACATTCAACAGCAACATTGGCCAAAGTGTTACAGACTATTCGCATTTTTTCTTCGTGTGAGCTGTTCTGTTTACAGGAAGAAAAATGCTGGTCTGTGGAAAACAGGGGGAGAAGTCCCAACCTCTGAAAAAACACAGAACTTTTAAGTACTCTGCTTTATGCCATCATTTTCCTTGGCCTTATGCTTGTCAGAGCCTGGGTGCTATTAGAAAGGTAAACTGAGACAGAGACAAATTATTTCTTCTACAAATCCTGATTGCTTTTCACTGTGCTTTGTGCTGTTCTTAATAAGTCAACTACAGTTCATGCTCCACAGATAGTGTATTATAGTTCTTCCTTGTAAAGAAACACAATAGCTGGGAGGGATAAAAAAACCTGCCCCTCCCTCCAAATGATAACCAAATCGTTATAGGTCTAAATTTTGTTTCCAAAATAATGGCTTTGGTATTCATTCTTTTATTTTCCTTCCTTATTTTTTTGTTTTCTTCTTTGGTGTTATGGTTCATGTTTTCAACTTCTCTGGAACAATGAGAAGCAAAAACAGATATAGCACTTTAAAAAATGAAAGCTGGCTCTTGCAAAATACTACCAGCCTGGCAGCTGGAGCTTTACAAATAATATCAAGTATTGCAAGGAAATAAAAACTGAGAAAATAATTGTTAGAGAACATTAAAGACAAACTGCCTTAGAGGAGAAAAACTTTGTCAACAAAACCCAGAAGGTGAAGAGGACCAACCAGTCTCTTCCTCTGGTCTCACATCCTGCACTTGTAACTTATTGGTTATTCCTGGGATTTGTATGCTTGTTAGCACTACTTGAAAGCATACAAGAAAAATTACACAACCTTGTTCAAGATCCTATTTTTAACTCTGGTATTTTCTGTCTGCATATTCAAAAAAATACTAATATCCAGCCTAGACATTGATGAGGTCTAAAAATCTTACCAAAAATACCTGTGTTCACTTGGAGAATTTTACCTCCCTGACACTGGATACACAGGTATCTTATACCAGAAGAAATAAGCTCACTGAAAGTTCATGCACAAATAGACTTGAGTTATGCCTTTGTTGGTGCAGTGCCCTTGCTGATCTTATGCAGACAATGGAATGCCAGAGAAACAAATAGCAAGAGCTGCTTATAACACCCTCAACACAATGATTTCTTCCCTAAGGCACACATATCTTAGAAACGCTGCTGGCAGGTTTCCCTTTGTTCATGGTGTTCCTGCTGAGTCCAGATGTTTGCCTTTGCTCCATTCCAGTCAGAAAAATCACAAAAGGTTTCCTCATTTGCCCACGGGCAGAGCTGGGTGAGCACAGCTGGTCCAGCCCAGTGACTGAGAGCTTCTCTGGCTCCAGAGGGGAAGGAGAAATAACTTCAACCCATTTCTATGATTGCCAGCCACAGTTCTGCTGCACCTTTGAGTGAGGAGCTGAAATACTTTTGAGCCTGTCTGGATCATCTGCATCACTTCAGGTCATTCAATGCAGTCCTGTGCCATCACAGCTACACTACACTTCTGCTGGGCAGCTGGACCATCCTTTTTCTATTCCATAAAAAAATATTGCCTTCAGTCAGGACTTTGACATGAACAAGAGACACGAACCCCTATGCTGACAACTTCCAATGAATCAGGATTTTTAAAATGCAGGCACTCAGCATTTTCTAATAACCTTGGAAGGATACTCAGGGTAGGTACTTCTGAGCATGAGGCAGTTCAAGTCAATGGTCAGACTTGAACACCTTCTCCCTCATTTGGAAAAGCAATGTGCTGAGGAGCTGTCCTATTCCCCTGCTGGAGCTGCAGGGATCCTTGACACACAATTTCAAGGCTAAAGCATGGCCAATACAGGCACCACCTGGGGCTCCTGCACCAGCCCAAATATTCCAGTGCACTCCCTGACACCTCAGCCCATGCAGCCTGCTCAAGGAGAGTCTTAATTAGTTTAATTTCAGGCAGAAGCAGGTCATTCTTTCAGGCCTATCATTTCCTAGATTTTACTCTCTGTGCTACAGGTACAATTCTTCCTTGTTGATTCCCATGGGGCTGAGCACACACTCAGAGAAGGAGAGCACCTCAGCTAAGTCCGATTTTTTTTGCGTGGTGACACTCATGATTAGATCAAGTTCTGATGTTTGGCTGTCAGAATTCTTTCTGTTAAAGAACACTGAGTATAAGTTGCATAGTTGTGTCACTAATAATAACTTCAAAAACGAAACATTTCTGCATATGAAAACAGTAAAAAAAAATTAACATTTTTTCTGGCTTAAAACCAAAACATGAGTTATCCCTCCTGCACTAGAAACAAATAAAACAAAAGCAAAAAGAACTTTGCTTCTGGGAAAAATTATTACTTTTTCCTTAATAAAATTCATGAATTTTAATCAGTAAGTGCCTTAACGTGTGAAGGGAAAATGACAATTTTCAGAGCTCTTCTCTCTGGAAGGATATTACATTGTATCTTTTCCATTCTGAATGTCCCAGACATATTTTACAAGTGCCTAAAGTTAGGATTGAATTCTGTATTTAAATTGCAACCTATCTCCAGTTTCAGGTCATTGAGATACAAAAGGTCGTGCTATTTGCCTTTCATTTTTCTCCTCTCAGAATACTAAAACTTGAGACTATGAAGAATGCTGTATGAAATATAATTTCTTGCCAATTGCATGAAGAATATACAGTGATTAAGTAAGTAGTTTGACCTGAGTTGTTTAATCCTATTCACCTAGGATCACCTTCAAAAATTTGGCTTCTCAATGCAAGTACGAATATTTTAAAGAGGACAGGAAAAGATTCAAGGTGAAAAATGGCCACAAAAGATGAGAATCTGCTTCATCTTTGGGTCAAAAACATTGTCTCTGAGTAAAAACAATGAAAAAAACATGTAAGTGACTTTCTTTTACATTCAGCATAGAATATATTATTTTCAATGTGGGACCTGAGAACATAAAATATGAAATAAGAGAATCTAGGCTAGATGGGCTCCCTCTTCCCATCCCCAAAAACTTGCAAGCAGGTTTCTGAATAAAGCTTTCAATCTTAATTCCCACACAAGCCCTTTTTACTGTCCTAGTGAAGAAAGTAGACAAAGTCAGTAGATCTTGCATCTACTTTAAAGCTGCTTAGCACCTCCAGATAGATGAGGTCACAGTGCAAATGACATTCAGAGGCAGCATTTCTACTGAAATTATTAGATTCACCAATTTATAGGAACTGAAATGGACCATTATCATCATCTAGTCTGACCTCCTGCATATTGACAACTGTAGTCTTTTACCAACTTCTTCCTGAAGTGAGCCTGTAATATCTATTCCAGCTACCCTCTATCATGAAATATGCCCATTTTGATTTTGGCACATTAAGGAACTGATATTCTGTCTCATTTCTCAGTAAATTTTCAATTGGCCAAATCAGTCTCACTATTAAAACGTAATGCCTCAGTTCTGGGAAAACATCAGGTCCCTTCTTTTTCTTCTTCAGTACACTGAAAAAACTTTGCACATCACTTTTGCCAAACACATATTTATGCCTCAAAACAAAAGCTGCCTTTCAGCATCCCATAGCAGGAACTTCTCAAACTCAAAATCATCCATAAAAGTTCCTGTGACAGGAAGCACAAGGACAGTTCCTGGACAATTAACTGCTCAGTGGCCAGGCTCAGAACAGCTCTGAGGGCCAGCTGCCACGGGGACACTGTGCCTCCTGTGATCTTCACCTGCTTTTCCTCTGCTCCTATCAGGGGCTCAAAGCATATCTCAGGGCTTCATTATACACAGCAATATAGAGATACATCCCAAAAATATGGTTTTGTCTCAAAGTAACAGCACTGACTGCTCCCATCACATCCCAGTGACCCACACCAGATCTCTGCTGGGAGACATCTCACCCTCCAAACACCAAACACATCCAAGTGTGTTTTTCCTAACACTTCCACACACGTGTACAGTCACAGCATCCACAAGCCAAAAAAGCAGCTCGCAGTTGTGATACTTGTTCCACTTCATCCCTTCAGAGGTGCTCACAGGCCACAAGGCAGTGCCTGAGCTGACTGAGCTTCCCCCTTTTCCTCTCTTATCCAGCTCAGAGGTCAGCCAGCAGCCCTGCAGGGGAGAGAGGGGAGGCTGCTGGCAAGAGGGAAAGGGCAGCACAGGAACACCTGGCCATGCACAGGGCTCCAACACCTTCCCTCTGGCAGCATCCTGGAGCTGGCACTCACGCAGGTACCCAGGGGCACAAAGGAGCAGACACAGGGCTGTGCACGCCCTGTTCCTGCCTTACTCAGGGAGCCACATCGACACCCAGCCCAGTGTGGGCAGTCACAAAATCCTGTCACAACCCATCAATTCCACTAAGGACTTCCCAGTCACCCTTGGAGGAACACATCCAGACTGCACTCCCCAGCCAGTAAGGGCCTTCTATTGACACAGCTGTGGATCTCCAAAGAGAACTGATTTGGGGTTTTGGTTTTTGGGGTATTTTTAATCTGCTGCTTTTGAAGTATTCAGCAGGTTGATAGAGCTTTCAGCTGCAACTCTCTTGCTTCCTCACTCTTAAGACTAATAGCTCATCAAGATGCAGCTTGCCAAATCTGCTTCTTCTCCTCCTCCCCCATCGTTTCCGTTGCCTTTTCAGCATCCAGGGTTTTAAGAAGTTTCTGCTTATGAGGTTTAGAGGCAAGACACTCGTGTCTGCTGATAATGCATCATGTTACTGATTTTTAATCCCAAATCAGTATCTTCTCCCTTTTAAACAGAAGTTGCACCAGCTACTTGTTTTGTAAAATTTAAATTTGACTTTATGCTGTGGCTGCTAACTTAATGACTCCAACTGCTGCAAACCACTTCATTCCCTTTTCATAAACATCGCCTACAAATAATCTATTTAACTTCCCTGAATATATTGTCCAATCACCTTGTGCATTTGTGATCTTACTTTTATGCACAAGCTGCAATTTATTACCATTAAAATCTTGTTACAGAGAATTAGTTTCAATTTATTGAAATTTAGCTTCTGTGCTAGAAAACAGGGAAGAAAGATGGAAAGCAAGACCATGATAGACTTATTTTCCAGGATGCTTGTCTGCATTCATGCTAAGGGTATTAAATGCATTTACCTCCTCAAAGAGGACTAAGAAGAGAGTTAAAAGGAAGAAGATTAGTTTGACACCGAATGACTGAGAAGGTTTTTTTAAGAGTATTTAGAAAAAAAAAGAAAAATATAAAACCTAGCATATGTCAAAACTTCCTCCCACCCCTGGCTCCACTGTAGGTTATATAGGTGTGCTAGACTTGCAAGTAATTTATGATTGAAAAAAAAAGACTGTTAATTTGTTTTCTGTTAGAGAGATAAAACACATAAATAACTCTCCATTCTTTCACTTTGAAGTGTCAGGTGTCACTTTACAGTGCTAAGTTTATTAGCCTTAAAAGTCTATTTCTTCTTTTGCTTTGTGCTACTGCTCTTTTAACCATGTGTCACATTTATGGAAATTTTAACTAACATTTCAGAGTGCCCTGTTTATACCACAGATGGTGTATTTTAATTTATATATTTACTTTTATGTACTGTTTTCTCTTTTCTGACTCAGAAATTTAATGAGCTCTCCCACACCTCGTACCCAGGGGAAGTATGAAGACTGAAGAGGGCACATTAAAAGCTGTTATAGGTGATTTTATAGCTGTTAGATGTGAAATATGCTATTTATAACAGAGAAATTGAAGGCTGTGGCCACTATAAAAATGCTCAAAATGAGGACGAGATACCTTTAGTAGGGGGAAGAGTAACTTCTTCACAAGTCATCCTACTAAATTTAACAGGAATTCCTGTGGAACAGCTGAGTGTAAAAACTGAGTGACTACTACATAGTAACACATCATAAAATCAAAAAATGTTTCAGGTTGGAAGAGACATTAAAGCTCATCCAGTTCCACCCCCTGCCATGGCAGGGACACCTTCCACCATCCCAGGCTGCTCCAAGCCCCTCCCAGCCTGGCCTTGGACACTTCCAGGGACGCAGGGGCAGCCCCACCTGCTCGGGGCACCCTGTGCCAGGGCCCCAGCCCCCTCTGTGGCACCCCTCTGCAGTGTTCACCATGGTAAGTGGATGTCACAGGTAGGACAGGTGTCATTCCACACACACCTCTGCAGCCTTGCCACCGCAACAGTGTTGTTTCTTCTGATCACAGAAACATGGATATCAAACGTGTTGTGGAGACAATCTGCTGTGCCTCTATGTACACATCAGCTGGGGAAGGATGGCTTCTGTATTACTCAGTTAACTTTGCAGCTATTGCCATTTTCCCCCTATGGCTTCAAAGAAGTCGATAAGCAATTGATAAATCTTCTGTCGCCCTGGGCAATTAATGGGAGTTACACAGCATTGACTGCATCAATTCTCGTGTACGTGAAAAAGCAAAAAATTGATTTCACAAATTTACTGGTACCTATTGATTCAGTGCCTCTTCCCCAGGCTATTCCCATTTAATGTTTTTGTGAGGTCATTGAAAAAAAAATCAAGACTGTCAAAAAAAATCTGCTTCTTCAGAGCTTTATCTGTTACATTATTTTGCAAGTATTTTTAGCCTCAGCAATATGTTTTCAGGCTGAGCTTCAGGCTTGTAAGATTTTCATCATCTAGAAAGTAAGCATAAACAAACTGACCCAACCAACCATTAAGTGAAGGTGTTTTGAAGGTTCAGGGTCCTTTTAAAAAGTGAAAATTCCACCTACAGAAATCCTTACCGAGATTTCACAGGCTCAAGATGAGTTTACAGACAAATCAAAGTACTTGTGAATCTAACCATCCAATTTGCATCTGCATGCATCTGATTGGCAGCTGAATACCATGAACTTCCATAAAATTGTTAGTCCAAGCAGCCAGATTTGTTCCTAGGACTGAACTTCTAGCAGAGGATCACAGAGACAAATGCAGCAAAAGTAAACTGAATGTATCAAAAAATAGCAGCCTTTTGGGAAATTTGTCCTCATGCACCTGTAGCTCACAGCTCATCACCCACATTTGTGAAGACACAATAGGCAGAGCAGCAAGGAAAAATTACTTTTCCTTTTTTTTTTTTTTTTTGACATTAACTCATTTTTTGTTAAAAATAACATTGAATGGGAAGTCATTTGGTTCTGCATCCTCCTTCAGGCCTTACAGTCAGCAGTGCGGGTTGGTCTCACTGTCAGCACGGTGGAACTCTGTGAACCCTTTTGTTTCTTTCCTACAGAGGCTCTTGCCCAGAATCTGCTGTCAGCACCAACCAACAACCTCAGGTTGCTAAAGGAACAGCTAAAATGAGATTTAGAAATTCCTAACAAGATACCTCTATTGCAGAGGTATGACTTATCCCCTGCTCTTCAAACATGGAAGTAAACTGACGTTTTTCAACATTTTTTTAAAAAGGAAATAATTTCTACAGGATGTATGGATGTAAGTGTTGTGCTGAGCTGTGAAGGGACTGAGACTGAGAACAGTAGGGTTCTTTCCTACTTTGAAAGTTCAGTAGACTGTCTTTTGGAGCAAAACAGCATCCAGAACTCAAAACCTCAAGTCAAAAATCTAAGTGAAAATTAGCTTCTATGGAAGTGAAGCCTCTGTGCACCATCTGGTACACACCAAAGTGTAAGGTAAGACTGTGTCTGCAGTCATAACCTAAGACCACCAAACTTGATCCCTCCATATGCAAGTCCCAGCCTCATACACATCAAAAGATGCTTTAAGGTCTCTGGATAAATTAAACTTGATTTGTACCTCCAGCCCCAGGCCATGGAACCTTTGCTTGCTGAGTAAGGCACCAGTCTCTGCTGAGAAGCCTTTCCTGTGTCTGAGCACACATCAGGTCCCACAGGCTCCACAAACCCACTTGGTGCAGAGGCTGTCCAGGGTTTAAACAATCTGCACTCGGTATCTTCCTCTGTGAAACAAAAAAAGGAACAGATCTTTCAGAGTGTCTGCTTTCTATTGCCTGTATAAAGCAACAAAATCTCTGAAAAATGAAATGAAAACTCAGTACACTGTTATTTATAAATACATGGTAAGTACTGAGGTACAGTTTAATATGTGAATTACAGTAAAAGAAACCAGAAATAACAAAAATAAAATATTCCAACTGATATCAGGAACTCCACATGCATATACCAATTGTGGGAGAATGATCAAAGTAATCTCTAATAGGAACTAACAAACTGAAATTTAGCAGGATGACTTGTCAGCTTGATATGCACCAAGTCAATGATCCCATATCTCAGTAAGGACAACTAATTATTTAAGCAGCGTTGTTGTAGTGACAGTGTCAATCCCATAAAATGTTTCCATTTTTCATTTGACAGAATAAAGGATCCCAATTTATTCTAGTAACGACTGCCCTTGAACGATGAAAAAATGTTCTCTGAAGTATTTCCAAAGGAACAATAAATAAATAAATAGTTACTTCTTCCTTATGTTGTTCAATAACTGCACTTTGACACCCATTGAAAATTTTATAAAATAATATTTAACTCCTTTTTAATTACTTATTAGGAAACACTAACTTACTACCAGAAAGATCTTTCTCTAGTATTAAAATGAAAGCACAAATGACCATGACAATATAACAGAAATAAAATTTTACAATGACAGAAATAAACAAAAGAATAGGTACTGAAAAAGTTGAAAACCATGACAATTGTATTTTGAAGTTTATTTAGTAATAGAACTGAAGAAGCTTCATTTTTTTCCAAAAGTTGCTTTGACATCTTTATGAATACAATTACTATTTTAATATAGTTCTTTTGTCTGGGCTGTCCCTGCTCTGTAACTTACCATTCTTGTTGTGAACATGACTTTTTTAGTTTATAAATGTATAATTTTCATAACATTACAAATTAAAGCTGCATAGAATTCTGTTTCACTTATATAAAGAACTTGCAAAAACCTATTTTACTTTATTAAAGAAATGCAATCTGCTGATTTCGTTTATATTGATAAGCAAACTGAAAAACCCAAAAATACATAGTTTTTATTTTTCTGTATTTTCTTAAACAGATTACAAACACCAAAATATAAAGGAGGACAAGCTTTACAAACACAAAGGATGTTAGGAATCAAATTAAAATAGATTTAAAAGATATGCAAGAGGCAGCTCCTTCTTCTGCCATTCCATTAGAGAATTAAATAAATAAAGTTTGAAAAGTAATACATTGATTAATCAGCTTTATCAGCAACCTCACCACTACAAAATTCTGGCCTGTAAGGAAATAGCATCAACTCATTTCAAACTATCACACCACCTACAACAGGAAAAGAGTATTTTACTGTCATATATTGTAATTTATAACCTGCTAAAGGTCTAATGCAAGTCTCATATCAGGTAGCACTTCACTGATAAAAAGTTCAAGTTCCTTGGATTTTGGTGGATGCAGAGTTGGGAGAGAAGATGAAAACCTGTAGTTCTCACCTGTCACTTCCACACCCTCTGTGTCACCTGCCCACCCCATCTACACTCCAGGCCATCACCACTGCTGCGCCCATGCCCGCTGTGACTGATGCAGCATTAGTGACCAAAGGCAACAGCACAGGGGTGGCAGATGCTGAAAATGCCATCGGGTCACATGCATTTTAGGCAAAAGAAAGATTCAGACTGCTCTGTGGTAAGAAATTCACCCTGAACACAAAGATGCTGCTCACATATATTTTGTCGTGTGACAAAGCTGTGAATACTGGCCTGTTCAGAAAGCAGGTAAGCAGATAGCAGATCACTATAAAATTTCCAGTGTCAGGAGATTCTGTTTCCCAATGTAATTTCTATTTCACACTTCCAGTTTTTAGCTTTTGGACTCTTCTTGCCTCCACACAACAGATCAGCAAAGAGCTGGTAACAAAAAATGTTTAAATACCATTGTGGTCATAGATGGAATTTGTGCCAGCCAAGAGAAAAGGCTTACTCGTAACAATCAGTTCAACTTCAGAAGTTTAGAGGAATTCTCAAAAAAGTAACAAAATTAAAACCCCAACCAAACACTTTCAAATTGCATCCCTGCAGTAATGATGGAAATAAAATCACCTGTTTGAAAATTCCTCTTTGTTTTGCTCTGTATCGACTGAAGTGACTCCAAGATGCAGAACAGGAAAGAAGCACCATTAAAAGCTGCACACCAACATTTGTGACCACCTTCCCAGGAACAAAAGTTTAATTCCTTTTGAAATACACATCTTCACCATTCCTAAAAACCAGAACACAACCCAGAGCAGGACCACGAGCTTACAGTCTCAGCAAACACAAACCAGCATCGCTATCTCAATGAAAAGAAAATTAACATCAGGCTGCATTGTACCATCCTGAATTTACAACTGGAAACAGTCAGTTGATGTGTTTAGGGGCCATACATTTTGGAATGAAAAGCTGTAAGAATTGTAGAACTAAGCCCAAACCCTTTGTGGCGTTTAAAGCCCTTGCTCCCATTGAAATGAAACTCCTCAGTGCCATTTCCAAAAAGGATTAAAATGCTCAAGAAATACTCAGATAACTGGAAAATAATTACATGCTAAAACTCTACCAAGAACAAAGAAAAAGTATGTTACACCTATCATGTAATTCACTCACAGCACAAAAGAAATTACATTTTAATGGTATTACAAATATTGCATTTATTCAGTGCGTATGATTTATTATTAAAACAGTAAAATGAAATATTCTGTTTAATCAAGTGTATTCAAAGTAGCTTCCTTGGCCAAAAACGTAAAACCCAATTTTCTTTTTAGCTCTGTCCCCCGAGATTCCCCCCCAGGCAGGGACTGTGGCCCTGCTCCGTGGTAAGCCCTGCAGTTCTGCATGGCACCATGGCCCCTCTGCCCAGCAGCTCCTCACTGCTGCTTCTGCCCTCCCACCCAGCTTTGCAAGGGATCCGATTCAAAACCCCCTGAGTGGAACAGAAAGGGCTGCACTGATTTCTCCGAGCTGTGGACCATCCTTCTCCAAACAGCAAGCAGCAGTACAATTAAAACGTTGATGCAGACACCACTGATTCTAGAGCTTAAGTTTTCCATGTACTTCAGCAGTCTTAAGAACCAACTCAACCTTTTTTTCACTTCAGAAGCCTATATTTTCTATGTAAAGCCATAGTAAAAATAGTCAAAAACCCCCTTTATTTACAAAACTCCCATATAGATATGAAGAATCTCTGAGAAGAAATGGAGTTCTCAGATTTTTTTAAATCTCTGGAGTCATTTTCTAACAGCACTGATGCCAAAGACCAGGAGAGAGGCTTTTTTGACTGAGGGACACCTCAGGCAGATCCGAGGAGCCAGTCAGGGACAGCAGGAGCAGCAGAGCCACGCCGCTGTGACATCCTAAGCGGGTCCCCTCCAGGGCAGCAGCTCAGCTTGGGCAGAGCAGCCTCGCAGGAGTCTGACACCTCTAAGGAGCTGTTCAGAGGTGATGCAGGTGACTCTGCACGTGCCACGTGCAGCTGTGCTAAGATGGGTTACTGCTGCCAACATCAGCGTGTCCTAAAACTCCCTTTGTCACAGCCACCTCCTAATTTATTCCTTTCATTCACCTTTTCCCTCCTCTGTCTTTTTGTGGCCTTCACCTGAGGCCAGCCCACTTCATCATTATTGATCTTATGTTCATTTTTCTATCTACAAAGTCTCTGCAAGGATGTACCTTGTGCTGTGAAAGGAGAAGTCTGCTTGATGTGTAAAAAGAAAACGAGAACTTTCAATTCTAGCTCAAAACCATGTCAGCATCAGATATTGAATTGTCATTCAACTGTTACCAAAGTTCTAATAAACATCTGTAAAAGCTGGATTTTTTTAAATTATGTTGGTACCTTTCAATAGTGTATTCAGTAAGAGTACATTGTACACTTTTACCAAAAAATCCTCAAACAAACCCCCCAAAAAACTCACAAGCAAAACCAACACAAACCCACCAAAAACAATGCACATTTTTAGGCTTCTCCTTCTCAGAAAAATCTTTCCAGGGCATTGAGGTTTAAAGATATTAACTAATTGCTACTTCAATGGGCATTCTTTGTCAGCAATTTAAAGATTTGTTGTCATAGGAAGAATATAAGAGAAATGGATTGCTGGAGAGCTAATTTCCAAAACAAAGCTAAAAACAGGCATACGTGAAATGAAAACTCTAAAGAACTAGAGAATAAAAAAGTAAGCAGATACCTTAATGCATAGGTTTTTTATCCTGAATATTTTCCAAATGAAAGATTCTGAGTATTAATGTTTTATTGTTGTGGGAATAGCTACGTGTAAATCAAAAGAATGAGCTACTGCATACCACATCAAGTAGGTTAATTTTCCACTGAAGTAAAGTTAGTGGTTTCAGGAGCAATGTGAAGTCTGACCGTGTTAATGACAATTTGGTTATCAAACTGTTCGATTACATTTTGGTTGTTGTTATGAGAGTCCATCTGCATATTGATTTTATATGGTGCCTGCAATTGGTACTCCCCAAAAAAGTCTCCTGTGCATTTTTCACCTGTAACAGCTCCACTCGAGCAGCAGGAGCCTCTGAGCGAGGAGGAAGATGCTCCCTGTTACTACCCAGTCACTTCTATTTTCCTTTCTTTCACGTTCTATTATATAAACACAGAAAACAGAAATACTGCCTTCTACCTATCCCCATGTTCCAAGTCCCACATCACCTTGCCACAGAGATCATCTACCATACTTTATTTTCTAGCCCATCCTTTAAACTCACTGCACTGCAGCTGTGAAGGTGCTCCTGGCTGCTGTCTCCTGCTGTAAAAACTAGAGGAACAGTACTCGAATTTGAATTCAAATACCTGTCGAATAAACAAAACTCATACTGCCTAACACTGAATATAACAGTTCTTTAAGTATTCTGTGAAACATCTTTCATGGACCAAACATCATTTTATTTTATTGGAACCTTTTCCTGTCATGAAAAATGGGCATAGAACTGTTCCATATCCAAAGCTGTATGGAGAAGAAGGTTCAACCTTCATTTGATACATTAAGTGCTACACAACAATAAAGCAAATCCTCTTCCACTACATTTTCAGAAAGAGATAGTGAGACTGCCTGGGAACTGACAGTCCCTATCCCAGCCTTCCTGAATGTTTCTGGGCTTTTCAGGTCAGATTATCTAACTCTTCTCAAAGCCTACCCAGCTGAATGGTGACATCTCTATTTACCGGGCCAAAGACAAACACTAGAGTGAAGTGTAGTGGGGAAAGATACCATGGTTAAAAATACTGAAAATAAATCTAAATGTTATTTTTCCTCTTCTGAACAGGCTGCTTGCAGTTCCATCAAACTCGGAGAAGCAGCATTCAGTGTTGGATTATCATTACAAAATATCCCCTTAGAAAGTAGGTCATGAAGCAATAATATGATCAAACTTGCTGACATTTGGATTACAGAATAGCAAATATGTTATTTCAAAAGGCGAAGCACACCAGAGCTTGCCTGAATCCTGAATAGTTCCCATCAACTCTAAGGAACTAGAGGCTGAATGGATTGCAGTTTCTGCTATCCTCTACCTGACTGTGATTAAATCTGTAGTCATTAGTTTCAGCTAGAAAAACAATCAGGTTTTCTGCTCCTCTGCATTTCCTTGGATGGGAAAGAATGGCAAACCAGACCCTGGGGTTTACTTTGTGTATGACACTTGAACCATGTGATGCATGTCCTCCCCATGGTCACTGGTAAGAGAGAAACCATCCTTGCACAGCTGCTGCACTTGTCCCTCTGCTCTGGTAACAGGGTTCTTATTTTCTAGGTTTTGTGAAAGACTTGTTGGATCTTCATCCTGTTGTAGAAAGTAATGGCAATCCCTACTGTTATTTACACAAAACCAAAACCTACATGAGTTATAATGTGTAAATATATTTTATCCCTAGGGTTTTCCTCTAGTCAATCCTTGCTTTCCTTGTATATAGAGTCAACAATGTTTTTTATCTCCTATTTGTTCTTTTTATTTCCTCTATCTCCATTTTGGCATAGTCAGCCTCTTCATCTATTGAGTGTCAATAACACACAAGTCTGAAAAACTTGTAACCACAATGGCCATGTTTTGGCTTCTGTGATAAGACAGAGTCTCCTAGGCCTCACTTTAAAAGGATCTTTCTGAATGAATTTTGTAGCTTATGGTTTTCATGAAGTCATTTTCTTTCAGTGTTATAACACATGCTTGTCAATAAGGGGAATTTGCCACCAAATCCTTGATAATGCCCTTTATTCTGCAGTTCTCTGCAGATTTGGAATAATCCAGTTCTGTATTTGTTCAATTAATGCTACTGTGCATTTCATGCTGGTCATCCAGTCATCTTAAGCTCCTCCGTGAAATAAAAGGAGCTTAATTTTCTACTGCCTTAGGATTTGAAGGTTTATAAATGAAAGATAAAGACTTAATCCTGGTTGATCAGTTTAGTGAAAATTGCTTTTCTTTACATGATATCAATCCCATAATTTCTGCAGTTTTAAAAAATATTCAAATCACGGTTCAGCCTAAAGTCCTGGGGAAAAACAAGAGGTACATGCACATTTTGCATAAAAACAGGTGAACAACTATTAATTGACTGGCAGAGCTTGGTGAGATTTTGCTTTTTTAAAGGTGGTGTTTGTCCAGGAACATGATACATTTTGCAGATAAAGATACAGGTATTATTTATTTCTTTGTTCAAGGTTGGGATAACCCCTAGGCATATTCTGGCTTGAGTCTATTCCCCAGCACAGGACACAGCTGTTGAAGTTAATGCACCCAACACAGTGTTCAGTGTCATTCCATACTGTTCCAACAGGCTCCCACAAGAGCTGTGCCTATGGAGATGTAACCAAATCTTACTGAAGTCAGCAGCAGCACTTCCAGTGATCAGGACAATTCTGTGTCAGTTCCGTGATGAAATGAAGCAACACTGCCACCTCTTTTGTGATCTGTATCACAGAATTGCATTGCCTATGACTTCAGTGTGCCTCCCAGTGCCAAACAGCTGCACAGGAACAGCAAAACCAGGTTCTTAAAGCTGAGCCACACGGAGGGTACAGCACCACGGTAAAGTTTCAGCAAAGTAACACATAAACCAGAAAGGAGATTTGTGACTTTGTGTTAGCAGGGCACTTTCTCCTTATAAGGTTGCTTCTGTTTGCCATTGATTTTGCAGTTTATTATTAAAGTGTCTTACAAGAGAAATGGCAAGCAGATTTGACACTGGGAGACATATTAATGGCATGAAACCTTAGAAAAATGGGCACTCTGATAGTTATTAATCAGACTGAGCTACAGCATGAGCCTCCCCTTGCTCCCCTTTGCTTTTAGAAAGAAGCAAATCCTCTGGCACCCTCCAACTCATTTTAACAGTTCCACAACTGCAGATTTCCCTCCTGCTCATGAAACAAACTGCTTCTTCAAGAACTTTCACCATGGTTCCCAAGCAGCACTTACACTTCATGACTCTACAATAGCATAATACATTAAAAAGTAATAAAAGCTTGTTCCTTTCTTTAAAAAAAAAAAAAAAAAGTTACATTCCTGTAGTGAGCTGTGATTATTTCTAATCAAGGTCTCTGGAGAAGGAGGAGGACATGGCATTTAAGCCAATTGAGCCCCTCTATTCCAAAAGGATTATTCCTAATAGCATTGAGGGGAAAAATTGATTCTTTTGATCTTGTATTTTAATCTTAAATTTTAATTTGAACCATAAAATTTTAATAACTGTCCTCTAGGTTTCAAAGAGAACAGCACTAAGTATTTTCTGCACACTGCATATTACACGTGTAAAGTCAGATTCCTTTGTATCTGCAGGAACTGTGAGGCCTGATTATTAAATTAGTAATGACCACAAGTCAATGACTTTCAATCCTTCAGAGTGCCTGTTGTATCTTAAGCCAAGAAAAAGAAAATCACTGTTGTCCATGTAAAGCCCTTATTTGCATAAGCATCATGGCAGTTTAAAATAATTATGCATGTTGATTTCATACAGGATTTGGAAAAAATGCAGGATTTCCCTAATGAAACCTACCAGGTTTCACAAGGTTGAAATGCAAAGTAATTACTTGTGTCCTTCCAAGATCTAAAAAACTGATAATTAATTTTATATGGTACAAAGAAACATACACCAGCTGGTGCAATAATTTCACCATACAGCTGGTAAGCAACAAATTCTCTGATACGAGCCCAAGAGGAGAGAAAGTGAGTTCTGTTAAAAGGCAATTATTGCAACCTGAACAGTTGTCACGGCGTGCTTAGAAATGACCAACAGCTCCATTTTGCGAATCAGAGATTTAATTTTTATCTGAGCAGGAAGGGAAAACAGTACTTAAGTCCTTCTGGCAGAACAACTTCCCAAATTGCAGTAATTTATGGGCCAGCTGACTTAGTGGAATGTGCGTGTCTGTCCTGCCACAGGACAGAAGGTACCTGGGAGAAGTGTGCTGCCTTCTGCAGCACGTGCAGCTTCCAGACCCAGACAGCACCTTTGGCTTTTTCCACTCTCAGTGGCAGCAAATGTTATTCCCACTGATGGCACAATTACCCAGCATAGAAGCAACCGTGGAAGAAGTTAAACTCTGCTTCATTTTACAGTATCAGCTGTTTGCCTACAGTTCTTAGTTTAAAAGGCCAGGAAGGTTTCCAGTGTTTGCAAAATGTGCTACTATGAGGAGGTTAAGGCAAAAAGAAAGGATCATTCTGGGGCTATAAAGGCCTCTTTCATTTCAAATTCCCTTTAATGCAGTTTCTATTCATGAAGCAATTGACTTACATTTTCCAGGCAATAAAAAGGGAGGGAAAACTTTTTGGTAAGTGATTCTACACCTGCATGCTATTTTTAAATAATTTGCTTGTCTACAAGGTCGGACAGCCTTACAGAAAGCTCAGACTTCAGCCAAATTCAGAAAGCATGCTTCATGGCAATTTTTTCCCAAAATTATGGGGTTTTCTGTTGTTGCTGTAATGTAAGATTGGAAAAAAATACTGATGGTGTTTAAACCAGGGTGAAGAATGATGTACAAGCACATTATCGAGGCTTCTTATTTCTCTGTCTCCTGTCTGTGTCTGTACCACACCACCAGCACACACTTTCCTTAGTGCCAGAAACACCACTGCTCTCATTCCAACATCCTGCTGTCAGCTTTTAGAGAGGTCAGCACGGAGAACAAGACTCTGGCTGCACCTTCTCATGTCCTCCAGCCTCAGGGCAGATCAAACATGCCTTGTTACCCACATCACTGTGAGTATTACTGCATAAAGCTGCTGGAATGCTACTGCAGGGACATCAGAGCTTACAGACGATGAACTGAGGCAAAGGCTGAATGAAGGTAGCTTTGGATTAAAAACATCCACTTAGAATAAAAAGTTAAAGTCAATCTGTTGTCTTTTATAGTTCTGCAGATAAAGATGGCTACTTCTGAAGTAGAACAGTTTACTTAGCTGCTGTTCTGAGATACAGCATATATATTCATCTCAATATATTGTGTTAGGAGGCTTGCTCCTGAATCCTTCTCATAGCTCTTTGGCTGTCTAGGCAGAAAACACCCAGAAGGGAAATTTTTAAGACACAGTAAGACTATGTTCTTAGAAAACAGAACTCACTGTATAGACAGGAGATGGAAAATAATATTGTTAGCTTTGGTAATTCGTTTACCTGCATCACAGCCCAAGTGAAATGGTCCCTATTGAAAAAACAGAATATAGCTGACACCCTCCCCACAGACACACAGACTCCTTGAGGTGCAACCCACACCTGCTGAGAAACACCAAGGGATTTGGGATGAGTGTTTCACTGAATCCAAGGGGGATTTCTGAGAGGTACCTTTACACACACAGGTAGAGATGTAACACAGATATCTGTGTGTGTGTGTGAATTGACTGTGGTATGAATACTGTTATCATGACTCTACAATGAAGTCACAGTTATAATTGTAGCAAATCCTATTAAATCAGTTATTGAATATTAAATTAGTCAAGGAGTAAATGCTGCTAAATCCTTTTGAATCCTTACTTTTTGTGTCCATATCCTTTACACCCTCTTTTTCAGCCTGTATCCATGCAAACCATTCCAAATCTATTCTAATCCTATTTTCCTATGTATGATTCACCTGTGGACTAAGGAATAGAGTGAACCTTGCCACTGAACTCTGTTTAGTTGCACTTCCACAAACTTACAGAACTTGATTCTTTAAAAGAGGCCTGTTGATTGGGTGGCAATGTCTAAGTACTGGAACACTGAAACCAAGCAAGACTTCCAAGGGAGAGAACTGCCCACTTTACACCAATGGACAAATACAAGCTTCCAGCTGAAAAGTAGCAACTGAGAACAGGTAGGATTGTGTAAAATATTAATTGTTCAATGCCACCCCAGCAATCAGCAGCAGAACTCCTTTGCTCTTGCTCTCCCCCTCCCTGTGATCAGGTGCATCGTGCCAGACTGGCTGTGCACTGACAGAACACCTCCCTGCAAAGGGAAAGCTTTCCAAATTTAGAGCTTGTCAAAAGCATCACTTATTGCCTGCACACATTTGATTTCATTCTGTCAAAATCTTAGGCTGATGTACATTACCTGGTGCAGTTGCAACACTGACATGAAAGCTGTCACTGATTTTCTGCCTTCTCTAATGCTAATTTAATTATATTATATTTAAGAACATGCAGCTAACATAGTAAAAAAAGTATCATAGACTAATTAATTTCATCAAATTCTATTATCAGAAAAATAGCTTTTATTTTTAACCAGCTTCAGATAGGAATTCTATATTTCTAGGCTAAAACACTGTTTTGGTTTTTTTTTTTCCAAAGGCATTCACTCAGAGAGCATTTTAATTTTCCACACTATAGCTATGTTGACCTTCCAGACCTTGCAAAGTAAAGTATTTATGATCCCAGAGTTTTTTTATGGTATTGTTTCAATATTTTTGTAACATTTGTATTTCTTGCTGATGTTTTTGGCATTAAAAATCACTCAAGCTGTGCTGAAATATAATGATATTCGCTGAACCATAGTATGGAAGGATAATTCAGTTCAGGGAGGTTATTCTAGCTCATCATGTACACAAAGGCTTGAAAGAAAATGCAGAGGATTCTCCATTCTTGACATGTGCACTATTCAATCTCTCTTTAAAAAAATAACGTGACATGGAGAAGACTTCACTAACATATCAAAATATGCAGCTTTTGTCTGCAGAGCCAGGCAGGCAAAACAAGTATCCAAAATGTGCACATAAAAACACCTTTTACGGCTTTCCCAGAAACACAGTTTTTTAGATTCAATTGATCATGGAAAACTCAAGTCTGTAAGAGCCTCCTCTTTCTTTTCTTCCAGCAGCAGAGCCTGTCACTCATTAATTCATTGCATCTCCAAATATTATAAGCAAGTCACAAAATGTCACTGTGTTACTTTTCCTAAAGGCTTTGCTGCGTCTTACATTTAGCCTCTTTTTTTTTAAATTCCTATAATCCATTCCCTCTTTTGTCTTTTTCTTGTCTTTTCTGTGGTCTTTAATGGCAGAGGTGAAACTCATGTGGAGGAAGACAATTCTGCCTCATCTTGATCATTTTGATGCTTCGATAATGTCATGACTAGATAAACTTCATTCATAGTCTCTCCTGAAGCTGACAGTTTTGCAAACTCCAAGGGGACCAGTGTCAGAAAATCAGACATAGATCTCTGAGTTTTCAGGTTGGAAAGCCAGTTCCACCTTGAATATCCACAGCTTGGCCTCCTCAACTGTATGTTAATTAAATACAGACTTTGCAGTCTTCAATTAATCTCTCAAATGAGACTACATGAATGCAGAAAAACTGTCTTGGCATCACGTGCTATGCTGCCAATTTGGAGCTCACAGTGCTATCAGCCACTAATTTGCCCCTTCATAGCAATGAACCCTTTCTTTTGACTGAACACCTGGTTCCATCTGTGTCCTCTGGATTTTTGAGCGATGCTTTCATATGAAGTGCAGGATGACCAGTCTGGAATACGTAGGAAAACAATGAAGTAATCCATAAAGGTTACAAGATGGCATGAGTTCACATGACTTTGGGAAGTATAATATGAATAGCAGAGTGTGAAACTTAGCTGAGCATGGGTCCTAAACTCTGTCATTCTGTTTCATACAGGATGCTTTCAATAGAATTTCTCTCTAAGAGTCTAGTTTTGGTGAGAAAACCTTCACTGCCCCCATGCACAGGATGTCTAAAATATAAGAGTTCAGAAACAAGAGTTAAGAAATATTTTAGACTCCTGTGTTATTCATAACCCTTTATAATGTTAATATGTTCTATTTCTGAAATATAAATTGATACACAAGAATAGGATCAGCAACCCAGTGGGTGCAAGGCAGAGCATTTGCAACATTTTAAGTCATTAAAAATGGACTCACTCTAAAATAGATCTATATTTTTATGGTCTTCCATGAGACATTTAATTAAGTTCTCATCACAATTCAAAAATTTTAATGAAAAATATAATCATAATGCCAGATTCCCAACTCTTCAAAGGAATTTGATATATTTATGAATAAGGATCCATAATAGCAAGCAGAAGAAACACTTTATGCCAAGATTTTTTATTTCTTTTTTCTATCCCAGTCAAGCATGATTTTCTCATGCATTACGATTGCAAAAGTAGTTAATAAATTATAGATAATTTCCATTTCCCCTCATGAGTTTTTTATGGATAAATTTTGTAACAATTACAGAATCCTATAAATTGTGCAAAATCAGCTGTTCAGCTCCCAGTCTAAAATAAGCTGCCAGGAGCCTTAGCTTACTTTGAGGCTTGATACAAAAACTTACTAGGGTACAAATATTTTTCTTTACAGATTAGAATCTCAATGAATCTAATCCTGCTCCTAACTGGCTGCACATGAGCTGCATTTTTTCTTGCAAATATACAAGACTAATGAAGTCTTATGGACAAAACCCTGTGCTCAAAGAAATCACTAGAAAAAGAACAGCTTAAGTGCCATTTTGTATTTCAGTTTTCCAGCTGGGATTTGGTTGGTTTATCATTTATGGTAGAACAGTGAAAAATGGTATTTATTATGTGGAGAAGATTGCTTTTCTTCATAAACTTGGCTTTGTCACAACTATGTAGCCATTTGTTATGAGTAAGATTGCAAAGAGACTATCAAGTTCAGCAGCACCAGCAAATGCAGGTTATTATTTTCAGTCTGAAAACTGGTGCCTAGCTTTAGTATAACTCAAATAATGCCCACTTTTACGATTACAACAGTAAGAACTAATCACTGGTTGACGTTTTTATCCAAGTGTGGATTCTGGGGACTAATTTGCCAAAAAGTCTATAGCTTCTATCCAAATTCTTCTGGAGGATAGTTGGTGCTCATAGTGACTTTGTGAACCTATTGTCTGTGTTAAGAAACATGTATGGACCTGTTAATCACATATCCTTCAACCCTCTAGAAAACTTCAGTTCTTATCTACAAATTCTCTAAATTTTGCAGTGCCATCATTCCTGAAATTCATAGTCTGTGTTGAGTTTTCACATTTCTTTTGAAAATGAAACTGAGGCTTTCACAGCCTAGCTTGAACTGTGGGGAATTTCATATTCCCTGATTCTCTTCCAAAGTCATCAGAGGAAGATGATAAGGAAACGGCCTCAAGTGGCACCAGGAGAGACTTAGCTCAGATATCAGGAAAAATGTCTTCACTGCAAGGGTTGTCAGGAACTGGAACAGGCTGCCCAGGGAAGTGCTGGAGTCCCCATCCCTGGAGGTGTTGGCAACACCTCAGGAGGTACCTGGGGACAGGCTGTAGTGGTGGACTCAGCAGTGCTGGGTTAACAGTGGGACTTTGTGGTCTCAAAGCTCTTTTCAAAGCTAAAAGATTCTGTAATTGGATGATTGATGTTCTCTGAACACCTCCATGAAGGAATCTCTGCTGACTGTAAGCAGAACACAGGGGAATTAGCTTCTCCAAGAAAACATACACCTTGTGTGTCATTCTCTTGAATTCTTCAATCACACAAATGCTTTGGAGTACTTGGTCCATGTGTCCTCTCTCTCACTCACCAATAACTGCTTTGCATTTGTACTTAAAAATCAAGATTTTTGTATGTATAATGAATGTCACTGATCTGTCCAGCACCTGCTCACAGGACCCTCAGACAGGCTGACTAGGAAAACCTCATGCAAACACACCCAACAGGAGTAATTTTAAAATTTATGCAAAAAGACAGGGCAGTACTTCCAAAACAGTAGTTCCATGGCTTAAGTGTTCTTTCAATAAGGTTTTCATAACCTCATGGCACAATTGCTGCCCAGTTTCTATGTATTTTTTGGGAAACACTAAGTGAAAGAAAATCACCATTTCAAGGGGCTAAGTGAATACCCAGCCTTACTGGAGCTTTGTGGGTACATTTAGGGACTGTTTGAATTCAGAGTCAAAAAGGGGCTAACAAAATGGCCATTTTATAAGGTTTAATCTGAATACCTGCCCCTTGTATTTCTGTTCTGGGAGATATTTATAGCATCTCTTCAGCACTACACTAAGCATCAGGCTGACTGTTCCCTGCAGCTCAGCTGACTCAAAATAATGACTTGTAGGGGAGCTTTAATGACAGAACAAGGGGGCAATTACAGACCCAGCATGAGCCTTGGGATAACTGTGTGATGTATTTTGTGCAGTTGATTGACCCCGTGTTCAAGTTCATTTGGGCTCTGCTGCCCTATGCTGGAAGGTATATGGCTTGTTAATCTCAATATAAAACAGAACAGATTAGATCAAATCAGATCGTTCAGACAAAAGCAAAACTGCTCCATTGCTGAGACAAGAAATGATAGCAAAAATATGTGACTCTGAAATATTCCTTTGCCTACAGACAGTAAGATCTGAGGTTGTAAAAACAGATTATTCAGCCATTTTTAAAGGTGATCTCCATGTATGAAAACAGAGAAGGCAACTTTTGTCCTCAGACATCAGGAATTTTGAATGGTCAGACTAAATAAATTTATAGAGGAAAAATCTCCAACGAGAATTGGTCTATGAAACAAGGGCAAAACCGATGAGAATATGTCCCTTCACGTTCTTGTCTCTGATAAACAACCCTGCTGCAGTTGCTCAAGACAGAAAAGCTTTTTTGATAACTTGTCATAATCCCAAATCCAATAATTGCTACTAAAGAACAGAGAAGAGGAAACTGTGGGTGGTTTCTCACATCAATATTAGTATTTATCATCAAATCAACGACAGTTATCCAATGTTTATGTGAAAAAACCCCAACAATACAAGCAGACGTTTCTGAATATTTCTGAAGCACTTTTCTCAGAAACAAGGCTTAGATTTTAAACTGGTTCAACACTACTGCTCCTCAGTGAAGCTTTTTTACCAGCAGTCTCACTCAACTTGCTTTTGAAATGACTGTTAATATTGATATTAACATTTAATATAAACCTAGAAAAACCTATAGGAACAAGTTTGATACAAGCATGTGCATGAGGAAGGAGCTACATCTTGGTTGTGCAAACACAAAGATGTTTCTAAACACCTTGTATTCCAAAAGCATCCCCTCTGATACACATGCTTATGCTAATTTGTGCTGAAAGGTTTTTTTTTTAAAACATCAGTCACTTTGAAAAACTTAAAGCTAGCATATAATTTCTGCCTATTTTATGACTTCTTTAAAATGCCAGAAATACATGAAATGGTCTCATAAAACCACACTTCTGAACACAGAATTCTGTGCCAGGTACATATTAGGTTTATCTAAATAATAGTGATGTCTGACTAGTTTAGAATAATTTGCACACTGTGCCAGCCAACAAAGTACCTAAATGGTTGTGTATGTGACAGATAAGACAGAGAACTTACATCCAAATATAAGGCAGCAAGACAAATGCCAATCTGGTTTGTGGCAATCTCCAGTGAATGCACAATGTTCCCAGGCAATATATTTACATGATTTATAATTTTTACATTTACTATTTAGGTAGTTGAACATGGAAATCAATTTACTCTTGGCCACACTAAATGCTACTTGGAAATTTGTTTCAATTATTTTTTTTTTCAGAAGACCTTTCCTTTGATCAAGTCACACTTTTAATTTCTTCCTCCAATAAGTGTAATTAAGCCCCCCTACATTTGAATCCAGTGGAACTGTTACCACAAGAACAGGCCCTCATAACCCAAATATTTCAATAGAGAAGAAAGACATTTAACCTGAAACAAGGCAACCACAATAGTGAAATAAATTATTCAAAACATAGTGGACTACACCGACCAGAAGACAAATGCAAGTTCTGTGTTAAAATGCTCACAAATGAGCTTATGACTTAGCACTTCCAAGTTATCAGGGAAACAGAACATCTGCCAGGACAAACTGAAAAGGCCAGGACTTGGAAACAGGAAAGTCTTCTCTGGGGAAGATCATGGTTAACAAAATTCCTGACTGCAGAATCCTTCTCCCTCAAACCTTAAAACATTGCACCTAGGAACAGCCCATGAAAATAGGGGTGAAGAACAGGTCACTGATAGTAAAGCTAAGATTCCTCTCTCCTTAGGGTTTAAATTTAACATGAACTAGAACAGTAAAAGAAGTAACAGTAAAAGTTGGCTTTGTCCTTTATATCTTGTTTTAGTATAAATATTCTCAGGCATTGTTCTCTATTACTTGAAAGGGCTTTTACACCTGTAGAAAAGCAGCTGCACTACTAAGAAAAGTCTTCAATATTTATTTAAACAGCAGGTAACAAAGCCTCCCTTGCATCTTTCCCAAAATTCACACCAGCTGTTCAGGGTGGTTATTTAAAGATTAAACAATCCATGTTGCAATACAGAGTAAGTTATCTGGAAAGGAACGTTAGATACAGCAGCCACTGATTACCTGCATCCTGAAACCTGTGCTTATTAACTGACTTGACACTTTACAAATCAAAAGAACTAGAAATAATATACTACACTGAATAAGCTAATAAAAAATCAATGACTTAGATCTCCAGTGTCACACCTTCCACTTAGGGACACAACTCAGATCAACATTTCAGCATAGGAGATTTACTACAAATAAACTACCTAAAACTAATCTTGAGATTAGCCCATTTTAAAAAACAAAAGCACAGATAAGGGAAATAACACATTAAAGGCTTTCTGCACCTGAAAAAAAGGCCTCTACAGCAATGCAGGGCCAAGAGCCTGTTCTAGAACAGGCTGAAAGCTTTTCTTCCTCCATCTTATGCACTAGGATGTGTTACCCAAAGTAGATTTTTTCCCCAGTTAATGAAGGTAAGATTATGAGATGTACAACCTATTTAGCAAGAGATCACATCAATACAGGCTGGCAATTTATGTGAGGCAATAGTATCTTTTCTGCTTTGCTAAAAGTCTGACTTGGGTCAATCCTATCTTTTTATTTTCAACACTAATAGATTTTTGTTAGGTGATTTTTATAAGGTTAGAGACAGAACAAAAAGTAAGCAGAGCATAGAAGTATCTACTGCATTTTTTGTAACAGTAAACTTCTGCACATCCTGGGTGCAACATGCATTGTCAGGATTTCTGGCATTCCTTTAGAGGACCAAATCTCTTCTTTTTATACAGCTCCTTCCCAAAAATAAGCAGCAAGCTGCAGTTGTGGCCATTCTCTTCTGAAATATCCATGTACATTTCAAAGCACAAGAAACAAAGAACTTCCAATTGTTATTTTTATACATATTGACTCCACTAAATGCTTATCAACACATAAATGTACATGATGAAAAGGAATAAATACCTCCAAAGTGCTCATGAATGCAAAACATATTTTTTCACACTCCTCTGTGGAGTCAATATATTTAAAGAAGTGAGGGCAAAATAAAGGAATTTAAAACCAAACTGGTGGAATACAGCATCACATCACATGGGATGCACTAAGAGCTTCAGCAGAGATAAAGCTTGGGAGAGTTTTACCCCAATATTTCAATAATTTATTGAAATAGTTTTCAAAGGATGGCCAACAGTCAAAAGCAGTGCACTGAAGCATTGTGCACCAGCTCAGAATGGAAAAGCCAGTTCTCCTTAGTTGCTGACTAGTGCAATGCAAGACTAGTGACCAATTTTAGACTGGAAATGGACATCTTGGAACACTTGAACACCAATAAAGAAGACAGAGAGAGAAGGTTCCAAAACATCCCACGACTGCTCAGTGTCAGACACAGCAGCATGAAAACAGGTTTCTCTTGCTCTCAAATATTAATGTTGTTCCTGGGAAGAGGATGAACACCTAGAAAAAACCAGGAACCAGCTCCCAGCCCTCCCTGCTGTACCTCCCATCCCTGCAGAGGGATTTCAGAACAGCCATGGCACCCTGGCATCACTGTCCCTGGAGTGGCAAGGATGTCCCTTTCCCTTTTAATGGTTAAATGGCCCAAAGGAAAGACAAAGGGCAGATACATTTTTTCATCCTTTCCCCCCCAACACAAGCTTTTGCTCTAACAGCTTCAAAAAGGAAAAAAAAAAATTGCTTTGGAGACTGTCTGGAGTAGATTAATTTGCTCACTGATCATTTTGCACAAGTAATTAGTCACAATTCCTACAAAGAGGGGAGAAGGAAAAAGATACAGGAAGCAGATTAAAGAAACAAACCATAACAAATTCCACAAAGTCTCTGCAAATGTCAAAACCTTGTCAATCTTATAATTGCCTATGTAAATATCCAGGTTTTATTCTCAGAGGCTTAACAACTTCCATTTAAGTAGGAAATGGCTGAATATACAATAATTGCTTGTTCATTTTACATGCACTATAGTTTGTTAAGATAAAACCCATACTCAGCTGGATATCCAGTACTTAACAGTGATTTTATAGCACATGTAGATGTTGATGAATTTGGTTGACAAACACTAGCTGAGGATATATTCTAAAGTCTATTGGAATTTTAGCTCCTTCCTTTAATTTTGCCAGTGGTAACTAAGAGTAAATATGCTAATATAAGATGGAGAAAGCATTATTTTTTCCAGCATAGCTTAGATATGAAAGAATAACCCAAACAGTATTTTTAGACACTTAGGCAGCTCACTCCTGCAGAAATCAAGAATATAACAAAATCTTGTACAATCAGTGGGTCCAGTAAATTCTTTTCAATTCCTTCAGCAAAAGAAATATTTCAGCAAATAGTGGGGAGAAAAAAAACAAACAAAAAGCATTTCAGGGATGTCTCCGTGTCACAATCCCACACCTATAGCTGCTCCTTTCCCTCAGATCCCTGCATGGAGCCCCAGAGAATGATGGCACGTGAGAAGCTGACAGAAAGCCAATGGTGTTACTTCAGAGCCTCAAAGGAGTGCCTCAGGTTAAGATTTCTGGTAGTGGGAAGGAGATTCCTAGAGATCCAGGCACTGATCAAGTAGGCAGAACTCCTTTCTGCCCTCTGTGGCCTTGGCTTTTGCACACAGCAGACAGACCAGTACTTCGCTGTTTGAAATACTTCCTTGCACATCACCTTCCTTTTCTAAACACACAAATTGGGTTCTTTGTTGTCCCCCTTGCAAAATATCCACAACTTGTCAATTGGTTTGATTCACAGGCACAGACCTAACTAATTCAAAGAGGAATTTGGTTTTTTGTAGCAAACAAAACAGTTCAGACCGTACATGCTTCTGTCACAACAAGAAAAATCACAAAGTAAACCAACAAAACAAAATAAGCCCCCACATAAGCAAGCAGACTACAGTCTTGTAAAAACACCAATTCAATGTGTATCTGAAACTTCTGATTAACTTACAGTAACACTAAAGCAGTCTTGGTGGAATACAGTGTTCTGATTTCATATGAAATGGCAGCAGAATAAATCTGAGCACCAAGTCTGACAGTCACAAGATTTCAGCAGTTTTCCACATGCTCATTACTCCGTCACTGATCTGACACACCACTGACACTCTGTCGTGGCCTACTCAGCAGAAGACAGACAGGGCAGGGGGCTTGCAGGAGGTCTTGTCTTTTCCTCCCAGAAAGGAAGTGGCAGAAAGAGGCAGGTTTTCATAAAACTTAGGCTTGTGTAAAACTACATTTGTTCAAAAGTGGAGTGATGCATGGATTCAGAACCCCTCGGGGAGATCGTCATTACAGAGGTGGGACGTCCACTGACATCTAAAAATAACACAGCTTTGGTGTCAGATGCAGCCCCTCTTTCTGAAACCTGCCCCTCCTTTGACTTCAAGGGAAAACATTCAGATCCTCAAAGACCTCTCTCCTGAGCTAAAGAAAATCTCCATTATCATTTGGCAGCAAGAGACTTGACATTCTCTCTGCATGTTCCTGCTGCTGAAGGGCACGAACATTACACCTGCAAGCAAAACACAGGTATGTAGAAAGGCAGTAACAAAAAGTGCACTGAGGGGATAAGCTGTATTTTTAACAAATCTCCCATGACCTATTTCAATATATCAATGAAAACTTTTAAATAAAAGTTGGGGGGAGATGGGGGGAGAAGGGGAGAAATGCCAATCCTATCTCAAAATATTCCCTGCAAGGTATCCAACCTCATTTGTCTTTTCAAAGGATGACTGGATGAGCATTAAAAGGCAGAAAGTATTATCAGGGCTATGACCTCTGTGATGCTTTATAGGTTCAAAACAAAGCAGCTTTTTTGATATGATTTTAAAGAGCTCTCAGAGGCACAAAATGCAGTTGCTATAGGAATAAATAGCAGACATCCCTTTGAGAACAACAGATGGCATCCAAGGTGACTTATCTCCCAAACAGGTAAGTGCTCACTTTCACTTATTTGTAAATAGCCATCATTTATCCTGGTCTGTTCAGCAGGTCCCAGTGGTGTCACCTGCATCAACAACTGAAAGAAACGGATGACAAAAATAAAATGTAAAAGTGCAAGTCTAACTTCTTTTGCCCCTCAGCATATCTGAGACCTGAATTGCTACATAAAGAAATCTGTGGAAATAAAAAGTAATGGTACTCTTGATAAAAATTATGCATTCAAGTAGATTCTGAATACAGCATAGGGGAATCCTAATGTCCTTTCTTTCCTGCTGAGATTCTAGTACAAAAAGAACTTACCTCACTAGAACATCTGGCTAAAAACAAGTTTTCTAAGTAGCCTGGATATCAAGAATGAGCATTAACAGCTTAAGTGGAGATGCACAGCTGCATGTTGCTTATTAAAATGCTTTATCATTCATTAAGTCCCAATGGCAGAATCAGAGGAGCTGGAAGGAGTTAGAAGACCTTCCAAGGCTGTTCTTAGAAAGTGGTTCACAATCAGCGTTAGAGGCAACTCAATTAAAGTGAAATAATGTCTCCACTACCACAGGAAAAAACAACAACAAAAACAAAACACAACAACAAAACAAAACAAACAAAACACCCACACACAAACAAAAAACCCCACAGAACCAGACCTCTGTGGCAGACACGTCCCAGACTGCTGCTCATCTCCTCAGGAAGGACTCCAGAACGGTTTGACCTTTAGAAGCAGCCAAGTGGCCACATTAGCCCTGCGGTGGGGATCAGCAGGGCCCCTGGGAAGCCAAGCCCTCAGCTGTCCCACGGCTGTGACACCTGGGCCTGCAGCGCTGCCATGGCAGCCCCTTGCCGAGGGTGCCGAGGAGAAGCTGCTCCCTGACACCAGGCCAAGCACACCTGGCTGCTGGATGGCATTTAGTCCACACAACCAGAGCTAAAGGAGCTTAAAGCAAGCTCCTCCCCACTCCTGCCAGGCCCTTCCTGCTCTGCAGATCGGCTCCTGCCTGTACCTTACTGTGGGTAATACATTTCTTTCCAGAGCACTGAAGGATCCCACATTATGCAACTAAACTGCAGCATCGTTTTTCACACAACTCAGGGATCCTTCTGGTACAGATACAGCATTCCTCCTCTTCCTCAGCTTGGGTGAGATCCTGTTCCAGCCTAGGTCCCTGGTCTGTATTTTGGTTTTTTGAGGGTATTTCTAGACCAGCCCTTTTAACTTCTCAAAAGAGATGCACTATTTCTCAGCTATTCAGTACCTCACAGAATTTGTCATCTTTAAAGCTGATTAATAGCTACATTTTTGGCAAAGAGTGCTATTGAACGGTAGAGCAAAAGATCACTTTTCTTATATCTCTGGATTAAACTAGTGATCAGATTACAATGCTTGGTTTTTCTGTTGTCACACCTTCAGTCCTGACAATGCGGGGCAAACATTACCTCCCATAAGATGGTTCTTCTGTAAAGTCTTGAAAGAGAATCAAGGAAAGCAAGGAGGAGAAAGGGTTGTGACTAATTAGCTCAATTTTGCAAATAAAAATAATTCCTTTGGCTGCAATTACAAACAACTTCAAATTGCTACTCCCATTTGTACAATTCTTAGAGGTTTTGTTTTAAGTTGATGCCGTGGGATTTACATGCCATTTAATTATCTCAAGCCTCCCTAGCAGAGCCATTTATACTTGATTTTGAATTCAGGTTGCATGTCTGGGAGGAATGAGAAAGGAAACAGGTTTGATTTCTCCTCCTATTAAAGGATTTCCACATAAACACACAATTCTGTCCCATGGGCACAGGGAAATCCACAGAGAAATAACCAAGAGGAAATTCTTGGCAGCTACACCAGGCAGAAAGGATACTCAGTGCTGAGTGTGACTGGAACTTGCAGGAGCAAGCATGGGCCCACAAACAGATGTTTCTCCACCGCGAAACACAGCTAACATCACACGAGAGTTTCCTCATCTTGGCCAAGCTTCACCTCCGTGGCCACCATGCAGGAGCACTGCTTGTTGTCCTATTTCCAGTGAAATAAAGCTAATCCCTTCTGAGGACCCCTCAAGTGTTCATGTCTCAGATTATTGGAACGTGAAAAGAAAAATCACCAATGACTTATTAGCAGTCACAAAATTACAGTGAAGAGAAGGACTGGTGGTGTCGAGGACTTGATGTGAAGTAACACAAGACATCGTTCAGCAGATGAATATTGCCCTCACATCAATGCTCCAACCAGCAGCAGAGCAGTAAAGATTCCAGAGAAGTGTCATCCAGCCATCAGCAGTGTCACCCACTGCTAAGTCACACTCCAAATTCAGGCTCCTCTCCTCTCTGCTTTTTGTACAATTTCTGAACAGGGAAGGACTAGAAAAGTGGCTATGAACAGAAGCAGCAATGACAGAAAAGACTGGCTTTTCCTTAACAAATTGTTAAGCAGAACTGAAAAATGCTCATAGTTTACCAATATCAAGATGTATTTTGGTGATAAGTTTCCATAATGCAAACATCTTCTACCCTCCTTCCCTAAACGCTTTTCATGAAATATTAGCGTTCAAATTCATCTGTCAAAACGATTGTTGATGTAGTACAGAAAGGCTATATTATCATCTGCTCTGCAGTTTTCCTCAGAGCAATCTTGATTCAGATATTTACATAACCAAAGATTATGACATCTTTTCCAGCCCTTTTGATGTGTCTGTCAGCAAGATGTCAATCAGATTAATTCTAGCTAGATTCTTTCCTGATACCAAAGAATAGCTGTGAGGCATGAAGCAGTCATTTGGCCAAGGAGAAAGCTTGTTTTCCAAAAAAGACCCCTGACAAATCATTTGAAGCAGAAAACACATTTACACAAGAATGAAAAATGTGTGCTTTATTATCCTTGAGGCCCAGGATGCAGTGGATTTGAAGGCAAGCATGAGCAATGGCAGAAATATCTTTAAGAATGTCTTAAAAGTACTAAAATATCTCCTATAGCTTATATAATTTTTTTTTTATTGCTAGTCCTTGTAATATAGTGATAGATGCAAACTGGGGAAAACTAAACTGCTAAAGGACATGGAACTCAGTACTCAGACGAATCTTGCAAAGCTCAACTATTTCCAGATAGTGTTGAGACTTGTCAAGGCTCACAGGTTACACAACTTAAATTTCCATAAAACTCCCCCTAACCCTCCAAACCTTACATCCGTTTTGCTTAACACTCTGTTCCAGTAAGAAGAATGGAACAGAACTTGCTGACATTGATGAAAATTGTCTTCACAGGATTTCACAGGATTTCTAGGTTGGAAGAGACCTTCAAGATCATCAAGTCCAACCATGTTCTTCTAACATTTTGCAATGGATTCAGGTGAGAAAATGGGCAAAGACACTTGTTCTTTGTTAACATTAAGGCTGCTTTGTGCAATGGTTGAGCGACTGAAACCAGATGGTGACAGAGAGGAAAATTCTTATAAAGGTCAATATCCAAGCACAGAATGAATTGATGTAGAGCAATTCTCTACTAAGACCTTACAGCACAAAATATAAAAAGTTTTTAGAGAGAATATGTTTGTATAAAAATTGGGGCTGGAGGAGAGGAAAGATTGAGTAAATGATAGAAAAATGCCCAAAAGGACAGAATAAAGGACGAGACAGAAAGAGAAGAAATGCAGTGAAAGGATTGGCAACTTACACGTTAGCAAGAGGAAATATGGACGATCAGAGGAAATGCAGCAGATAACTAACAAAGGGTTAGATCCAAATCCCAAACTAAGGCTCTAGAAGAGACCAAATGAAGAACTAAGTAGCTCATGAGGGTTTCTCCAAGCCTTTCATTCACCTCTTGCTGCTGATGGGTGAGTAAACTGGGTGCTCTTTCCTATCAGTGTCTGGATATCACAGACTAGTGGTAAAAGTGAATTTGACTTACAAACATTCTCACAGCTGAGCTTTACAACCCCAAATATTTTACGTTTTCCAGATTGTTTTGCAAAACTTCAGGTTCTTTCAGAAAACATGTGTCCTGTTTGGCTAACATCTCTCAGTGCCAGGAAGAGGTTACTGAGCAATGATATATCAGATACAGGACATCTGCTGACCTTATTTGCTTGTCAGGTGATAAAAGTGTCATAGTAGAGATAAAGCTCGTAGTCTCTATGAAGGCCCAAGTTAAATATCAACTCAAGCATTCTTGCCCTCAGAATACAGTCACTACTGTCATTTTTCCAATCACCTGTTGGCTCAACTGTCAGATTTAAATCCTCCTCTGTAATTTCCAAGCTTTTTTCTCCAGTGTACAGCACCTGACATTATATGAATCATACAGATGAAAGACAAAGGTATCTGACTGATACTAAATGCTGTCACCCAGCTGGGGCTGGGTGGATGCCAACTGGTCAAATTCTCCAAAATCTTTGAACAGATGCTGTTCAAAAACTGGCTATTCCAGTTTTATTTCAATTTCACACTCTTCCTATCTATGCTGACAGCTGGTTTTGACAGTCTGCTCTCTTCTTCTCAGCTCTCATGTCAATCTCAGATGCATAATAGCTGGATTAGAGCTTAAACAATAGTGATTAGATCAGGTAGAAGAGGAAGCATGGTGGCAATAAAAAATAAGGTACTTCAGTAACCCATCAAATTCTACCCACTTCAGCTGAAAGCAAATTTATAGGAACTCATCCAGCAAGCCAAAAATTATTCAGAAGAGTTGGAATTTTATCAAAGCTTGGGGATATCTTGTTGGTTTTGTGAGGTTTTCTAAAATCACATTAATATTAATTTCCATGGGAGAGTTTCACTGAACAATTCTATCTTCACAGTCTCAGTATTTAGAAGGGTCAACAGGTTACAGTTACATCACCTTATCCTTGGCAGTTCTCTGTGAAAAGGCCCTGCCCCCTGCAAGTCATTTGATGCAATTTAGCCCTCATTAAAATAATGAAGGCCCTTGCCTTTGTAAATCATTTTAACAGAGGTTAAATATCAAATAAATAATCAAAAGAAGGAGTTGTGGATCAGACCCCATCACATTTCAGCACGCCAAGGAGTGCTGTATGCTGTCAACAGGAAAACCCAGCCCTACATAAACACTGCTCTCCTCCACAGGAGGGACAGGGGTAGTATCGGAAATGCAGTTTTGCCATCTGTTAAATAATTCACACAAACAAGAACTGAACATGTATTTTTTTTTCCAGAAATGCTGGCTGTATGTTTAAAAAGGTAGCCTCTACAATCCTCACATCCATAATTAAGTTTGTGGGTAGACTGAAGAAAAGCATTCCATTTGCAGAAAAGCTCAACAGATGGTATTGTGTATTAAAGTAGAAGCATGTGAAAACTACTTGAACAAATGGCAGATGTCTCTGTCAACCTTCTCCTGTGCCATTAAAGACTGGCATTTAAGCTATTATTCAGACTCCCAGAATTTCACAAAAGTCCTCTGAAGCTCGTGTTGGCTAAGGATCTTTGCAGGCTCAGAGATAACCAGCCAGGGGAAAAAAAAGAAAAAAAAGGTGTGGGACTTGCACAGCACATGTGTTGGTCTCCTTATCCAGTCCCACTCTCAGCTTCTTACCAAAGCCCCTCTTTGAGCACATAGAAGAAAATGCATTTAGCTGAACTTCAGGCAGCACTGAAGGGCTGACCATTACAGCAGTTTTTTGGGGTTTCGTCCTGTAAGGCTGAATGAACTGCCTGGTTTAACCAGCAAGGGGTAACACTGCCTCGAGATACACTGCCTTCTATCTGGACTCCTCTGCAGTGGTTTACTTAATTAGAGCTCATGAAAAGTATGCAGACCAGAGGAGAGACAGGGCAGTACAAAAAAGCAACCTATTAAAGGTTCACAAGATGAACCTTGAACCTTGGATCTGCATCCTACTACACGACACGTAGGTTTTCTCAGATGGTACCGACTGGTAATGCACCCCTTTGTTTAAAAACATACATTCTTTTTGCACGGGACCAACAGAGAACTAGGTTATATCATAGTCTGTGTAATCTGGGACCACTGCAAGTTCATTCCTCTGAATACCTGCCCTTCATGTGCACAGACTTTCTCCTGAGTGCCTACACCTGCTACCGCTGAAGAGAGGCAGGAGCTTTCTCATTCATATAGCAAAATTAGGGGTGCCTATTCACAGAGCCAGCAAGAATAAAAAAAAAATGTTCAGTTACAAGAAAAAATGTTGCTTAAATACACTTAATATAAAAGACAATCTGTTTTACTTTGAAGAGCTTAGATGATTTTATTTTTAGGAATACCTTTGAAAGACTCAAATCCTCTCAAAGCAGAGATATTTTCACGATAAAAAATCCATAGTTAGCTGTTATGGAAGCTTATTCTTAACTTAGGCTTATCTTAGGCTTTTGTTTACCCAGAACACATGAGCTATCTTCCCCAGGGAAGAACAGAGAGCCTGCTAGCTAGTTCTGCTTCGCAAGGAATCGAAGCCTGTCTCACACTAACACTTCAGGAACCGCCCAGTCCCCGTTCCAGCTGACCTGCAATCCAGGCTCCAATTCTACACTCTTCGAAGAATCACTTCCATTCTAATGAATTCTCGTAATAAGAGAAAGCTTGCCTCATCAAAAATGAGAAAGGGCCCTTAGAGCCAGCATGTGTTCAAAATGCTTTCTCCTTGTTCATGCTGGTTTGAAGAATCTTCATCTGAATTCAATGTCAAAGGGAAGAGCCTGTCTGATGCTTGGGAGGCAGAACACACAACCATCACATCAGCTGCTTAAAGCCAAGGAATCCCATTATACACATCAGGATGTGCAAGAGCCATCCAGGCCCAGAGGGAGAGGCTGCTGCACTGCCCAGGACAGGAGTCACAGCTCCACGCAACACAAATGTCCACGAAAGGCAACTGCAGCCCATGGAACACCCAGAGGGAAAAAACCTAACACACAGCTGTCCTCCCTTCCACCCCAGACCTGGTGTATTTTGGGAGTATATAGGTACATCGTCATACACTACTCTGTGTAACCCTCTGCAAAAGTAAATCCCTTTATCACAGAAAGTGTAAATGGGTGAATTCCTCAACTTCACAAGCAGAGTTGAAGCAGAGAGCCCTTCTCACTGATAATATGTTCTGCATCTTCTGAACTATTGGCAGACAATTCCTGCAAATTTCTCCCACTGTACCGCATCTTCCCACTTGCATGTACTCATTGGAGGTTAAATTCTAAGCTTGAAGAACTAATTTCTTTAATGCAGCTTTTTCTCTTCAATTTTGCATACAATACTTCTTTTCTGCTATCAACTCCAGCTACTTTAGGGAAAAGTGTTTAAGCTTGTAGCTAAGTGGGCTGTTTTTCTAGAGAGTAAATTCTGCACAGACTCCTGCTTTCTCAGCAGGTTCCAAAGAAAATGGATGCACAAATGTGCCTGTAAATATAGATTGAAACATTGACATCACATTCTTACCTTAAAATGGAGTGTGTGGAGTTTGCAATTTTGCTCATATTGCACAGACTATCACCGAATAAGAGAAAACCTTTTGTTGCTTTTATAGCTTAAGTTAGTCACAAAGCAAATAACAGCTAAGTGCACCAACCCAAAGATCACACACAGCAAAATTAGTTTGCATTGACTTAAAAGGGTTTGGATTGTTTGCACTAAAGCAAGTCTATAAGTGAACACACAGGATCAATTCACAGCTCTAAATGAAGACCCAAAATGAACCAGGAACACAACCATTTCAGAAATAAACTACAGTACTTTCAGCTCTGCTGTTGTGCTTTGGGGTTTGGTTTTGTTTGTTTTTGAACAGAGCAGACAAAATGCTAGAAAATACACTGAGAACACCTTCAATTTTACCACGTTCCTGCAGATCCAGCTGCTCAGCAGCACTGCTGTGCACTGAATAGACTGCTACAAGAGATGGTACAACATTAACTACTATTAGTGAGATAATTGTTCAAGTACAGAAAATAAGTAATTTCAAACAGTATATTCTCAAAACAATTCCTTTTTGTAATTGACCTTAAACCTTCTTGCTTTATCCTGGATGATACCAGGGCTTAAAGATCAAATTATAAAAGAATTAAGTACTGATTTCTAACTAAGAGCAAGGGAAGTATTTCCAGGAATGCACATGATAGAAGTTATTAAACCTTGCTGTTTATCTCTGTTTACATTTTGATTTTTGTTCTTTTTTTTAGCAGAAATGGCTTAACTTGGTAGTATCTATGGCTAAAAAAACCACATCAGGGCAAAGCATAAATTGTATCTTAAAAATGGTTATCTTCTTTGTCTACACTAAACATGTGCCTTTCTCCCTGAAAATCAAGTGCTGAGCAACACTAAAAGAGTGCCAATACAGCATAGACAGAGCTATTCTTATCCAAAGAACTAAAAAGGCAGCTGAGAATTAAATACGTTTTCCACCAAATCAAACCATCAAATCAATTCTGTACTGATGGTCATCATTGACAGGTTCATGTTACATCATCTGGACAGCCCTAAATAGAATTGATAGGAAGACCAGCAGAAAAGGAGCCTCTGACAAACAGCACAGTGCCAATACACAGTTCTCTGAGTGAAATCTGCACTGCCACTGCTTGGGTGGGCTGGAGCATCCTCTGCAAGGAGACTGCAGTCCTAATTGTTATCAATCTCCTTCCTTTCATTTGTGTTAAACTCACTCCAACAAAAGAATCCAACAAACAAACAAAAAATCTTCTTGCTTCATACTGACCAAAATCCCAAGCAGGCTGTCCAGGTGAAATTTATTTTTTGAAAAATATTTACATTCCTATTTCTAAAACACATTATATTAAGAAAATCAGAGTGAAGAACCCACGCCTCTAACTCTTTTACAAGAATGAAGTCCTTTGTAACTATTTGTGATATGACTTATCTGCTCCAATGGAACTTAAATTGTAATCACCTTGATACCTGTGCAACATGCCACAGTGATGTACTGCACACTGACAAAGTCTGGTTTTGATGCTGTTTTTATACTAAACCCCACATTACACTGGTTACTGATCCAGTGAATAGCATGATTGATTTCCCACTTGGCTTTGCCATTAAAGAGAGAAAGTCCCAGCAAATGTCTCTCTTTGTAAGGTGTCCCACTACATGAAAATCAGTGCCTAACCCTTAATTGCTGACAGATGGCTGAACTCTAACTACAAGCTATCAGACAAGTAGGGTAAATCAACACAGAGCTGACATCGATTAGATGCAAACTTAACATAGCTTCTGAGAAAGTTAAAACTTTTAAGAGGAAACATTTTGAGTGACTGAATTCTTATCTTCCTATTCTTGAATCTTCTCTATTTCATCAGCCCTTGACACATAGTTTTAAGACTTTCTGCTATATGACATAATATCAATCAGGCTGCTTTAGCTGTTTCCATCTTTTGACACCATACCCCTCTTCAGATTGTCTGCATGGATGTAGACTGAAAACAGAAGTCTGACATCAAGAAAAACTGTTTGCAGTAAAACAGATTTCACTGATGTGAACAGAACTCAGTTCATAACCAAGATCTACCTGACCACTTGAAGAGGTTAAAGAAAAACAATGAGATATTTCAACAAAAATAGAATAATGCAATTACATTTTTATACAGTCATTACATTCATGTTCTACTAAACCTCAACTCAAAGTGTCACATCAGAATTTACTGTCCCTTATCTCATTTACCTGTCAACAGAAGAATACCTTAAAGCCACCACAGAACAGCAAACAATCAAAGACAGACCTAGTCTCATGCAGCTAAACATAAGAAACAGAGTGAAGCCTAGAGCTGATGCCCTTCAGAGAACTGGATCATTTTGCTCTAGTTTTTTTAGTATAATATGCAGTCCTTTCACACAGAAAAATAATGGTGTTGTATGGGCATCTTTCAAGTAGCATTTGATTATTTTAATAAAGCCTCCTCAGGGCTTGCAGACCTGCTTCCTGTCTCCCTTCATAAAAGGTGTTATTCTGCCAGGTGGTTTATCCAGACTCCCTCAAATTTTAATTATCTCTTTACTTAATGAGTACAGTAGCTGATCTAGATTTATTGCAGTAGCTAGAAGCTTGTGTGAATAAAATATCAATTCTGTTTGTGATGTGGCAGTTATCTTTGTTTGCAGACTCTTCTAATTACTTCCAGGTCATTAAGCCCATCTCCAGCAGATATTTTACTGTCATTAGAAAAAGTGTTATAATGACACTAAAAAAGTCAATGAGTACAGAAAAAAAAAAGTCAGAAAAGGTCAAAACAAAGCTGTAACCTGTTAATTCAAATCTGGATTACAGGCAGAGAAATCATGCAGATAACTCAGCACATATCCTGTGAGACACCATAGCAATCAATAGGTTACATTGGGCATTTGTCAGGGCAGAATTTCAGCTGACAAGATATCACATTAAATCATTCTAAATTATAAGAATAGGTTAAGTTTCTCATTAGTTTAAACACTGACTTCCCAACACACAACATGGGGAGAAAAGGATATATACGCTCAAAAATACATATTGATATACATACACACGTGTCAGAACTGACAGTGAATAAATTAGCAAAGCTGCCTCTACCTGACCAATGGCAGCACTGGACTAGCTATAATTTTTTTCCATTTCACTCCTGAAGATTTTTTTTTAGAGGCAGAAATCCAAATACATGTATTTGCCATGTCTTCTCCTGTCTTTTCCAGAGACACTATTTGCTGAGGCAGAAGCCCTGGCTCTAATTGCTGGATCCACTTGTTCACTGAAAGATTGCCTCCATTACCAACGTTTTCTTGTACAAACCCATCCACACTCCAGCCTTTCTTTAGTTGTTTGTTTGTGGTGTAATTTAAGAAGGTATAGCTCTGGGGATTTCTGCAATAATTAGATTGTGCCACTTCAGCTATCCAGTCAATGACTGTGATTGTAATTCCAAAGGAAGATTTCCAAATGCAATCCAAGAGAACATCTAAAAATAATGCAGTTTAACCTAAACATTCAACTGACCACTTATGCTGGCAGTCCTAATTGTTCACAAGTGGACAAAACTATGCATTCAAATGTCTTTTGGCATTGTCCTAAATCAAAGGATTTAGGCTTCAATAAATGTGGCTTCAATAATCATGTTTGTGCTTGCAAACTAATTGCATCTCTTCCCTTTTCTTTCAGAATTTGTTCCTACAATTTAAAAGCCTGCCAAGACACTGTAGGAGAAATACTTCTGTCCTTAAAAACAAAGAAGGCATTATTCAGTACTTACAAAAAATGGACCACAGAGCTTCACGTTCATTGTGGGTTTTCAAGAGGTGTCTGACCTCCCTGGCTAAGTGCATGGTGTCACTTTTCATTCCCTATTTCCTGGGTATGTGTAGAATAGTCTGTAGGAGTGAAAAAGGAGTTAACAGACATAGCTTGCAGCTTTGGAGTTAGACTTAAGGAAGGAGAACTGAAATGAGGAAGATTTAAAGGGCAATGTCTAATAGAAATTGTACCTGCATGTTATGCCTGATCTCACAATTGTCAAAATTCATCACTCAAAGAGGGCACCAGACAAAAGTTTCCTGCCAGTGTTTGCATTTCACCTCATTTTTCTTCCAGCCCCTCCCTATTAGGCAGGTGTCACCTTAAGCACAAGACCATGCATTTTGATTTTTTGATCAAAAAACCTTTCACAGTAATAAATAAGAACCACAGGCTGCGTAGTGTGGTCAGCATTTAGTCCACTAGACTTGTTTGCCAAGTTATATTTGTGCATATTTGCTCTTTTATTTATGCAGATTTGGCAGAAAATCATCATGATAGCACAAATTTGCCCTTTCTCTTGCATAGTTCCCATTCTGTTTGTCTTGACATTGAACGTTGATCTCTCTCTCTCATTCCTTGGATTTTAGCTCCCTAAAATGCTGCACTGGTAAATGAAAGATGGCAGGCACAAGAAACCAAACAAAAATCCAACCCAGCCAACCAGAACAACACAACTACACACAAACCCCAGAATCATCAAGTATGAGATTTCAGAGAACAGAGGATGTGATCAGTTCCCTACATTAAACATACTGGCTCAGCATCTAAACTGTCACTGTAAAATGAGTGCTATTATAATTTCTGAATCAGCCCTCTCACTTCATCACTCAAGTGATCATCTAAGGATCACTAATCCTTGTGAAGCTATGGGAAAGACTGGATATCATTGGTGCAGTGTGCTAGACAGCAAGGTTTCACAGGCTAGGCCTGGGGAACCACAGGCTGGGAAATGCAGAAGGAACTGCATTGTGGGGTGACTGTCACACAGATAAAGTCACTGCTGCACTAAGGAACTTTGTCAGAGTTCCACTGGAACACCATACATTTCACACAGTCTTTTCCTCACAAAGGCTAAAGGGGGAAACAAATGCACTGTCTGTTCCTCAAAAGCAGCAGCAGCAGCCTCAGAGCTTGGCTCTTTCTTTTCCTCTCCAGTCCCCAGGGCCTTGGGCAGCCCAGGGCTCCACAGCCCTAGCAGACCCCTGTGCAGCTAAAAATCCACTGGCAACCCTTTAAGTCCTTCCTCAAACTTTACCCCACGGCTTCAGATTTAACTCCAAATCCTCGGAATCTGAGCAGATTCTTTTCCTGGAGACACTTCCTTAGACCTATTTCTTTTCTTTGCAGTACTCTAAACAGGAACTGCCTGACAACCTTTTCAGTTTTTCCTTTACTACTGGAGGTCACTAGAAAAGAAAAGACAGTCTTGTCACTGGACACTATTTTAGTGTCACAGACAAAACAAAATGATTCATAATCACCTAGGACTACACTGCTCTTTCCTTTGGCCCAGATACTGAAAGATCTGTTTTCTAGTTTGTAGAGATGGGAAGGATACTAAAAGCGCATCCTCCAGCTTGGAATGTTTAAATCAACTTAGTTGCATTTTTATATTCTTTATGAGTCCAGTCTCTTGCAGGCTGCAATGGCTGTAAATCAAACAGCATCACATCCAAGTGCACCCTGAAGTAATAATTTAAAGGGTGGATACCATATATGTTTAGAATCATCATAGTGACATAAAATGCTACATTTCCATGTCCTAATGAGGAATTACCTAGCAGAGAGTGAATGAAGTCTCTCTCACCATAGGCTTTTAAGCAACCATTGAAATGTGAAGTAACTCCTCCTAGGAAAGGAATTTAGTAATACAATTTTATAGTACCAAGGCGTTGTCAAATCACTCAGATTACATGTATTCTATTCCTTCTTCAAAACTAAACTTCAGAAAAACAGTCACAATGTAGTGTTATTAATAAAAAAAATTCTGTTTCAAATAAAATTTGTGTCTGTAGCCTGATAGATACACCAGATTAGGTAATTCATCTCCTTGGCAAAAATGTTTGTGTCATTAATTTCCTCTTTTAAAGATACAATACTATACCTGTTTAATAACAGTCCATCAATCTTAGCAGGCACTCCAAAAAGCATTTACTCCACAAAGAACTCCCATTTGGCAAGTGAACAATAGCCTGAATCCCCAAAGAAATCTGATATAGTATGATAAAATCCCGGTTATATTATCTATGCAATTTCTTCGGCAAAAGAATCCAAGAAATAAAGTATTAACTACAAAAGATTTTATAAGGTGTAATCCGTGTTGCTGACCTTGGGCTTTCAGCAGTTGCCTTCCCAATAAGACACACACATGTCCCTGAAGCAGTTTGTGTTACATTTCAGAGTCAAATCATTGGATTTGCAGCATCACAGGATCCCATGTTAGGGAGTTTTCAATTGTATGGAATTAGATGTCAAGTTCTTCGTTTTCACCCATTAGCTTTGGACCCACTGGAAAATCTTAGGGCTTCACAAGCTAAAACTAATCATTAAATTCCAGGTGGAAAGACACCAAGAGTACTGCACTTGTACCACGCTGCTCTGAAGGCTCTCTGCAGAGATCAATTTCCTTTTTTTTCTGCATAGCTTCAAATACCTCTTGAAAAAATACGAGATGATTAAATTTTAGGAATGTAAGGATTAAAAATGAGAAAATGAGATCCCAGGAAAATGAGAGAAATGGAACTATTATAGCCTAGCAATTTTGTTTTGTGTGTATTAGTTAACAGTATCAGAAAGCCCTGGTTACAAAAGCTGCAATAAATGCAGAAAAATCTTTGACAGAAAGTTTGTATTGGAATTCAACAACACCCTGAATACTGCATCCCTAATCCTAACTAAATTAAACAGTGGTGCTTTGCCCTATAAAACACTAGCTCCATCCCTAATGCTGATTCCAATACACCTAACTAGGTTCTAAATTGGAAATTGTCCAAGGCTTGTTTCAACCTTAAAAAGCCTGATTTAAGGTGCTGACTTCATTTGAACTGAAGCACCATTTGCACCAACTTCACTTGATGTGTTTCTCCAAGACTGACATCCACTATTTAGCAACTTGCATTAACCTCTGCAAGGCAGGCTGAGGACTCTGATCAGCGACAGGCAAACAAGTACAGACATGACTGAAACCATCTGCACAGCAACTGATTGTCTCCAAGGTCGTCTTTATTTGGTCAGAAAGAGGATGAAGGATTAAAGAAATGCTTGTTGTCAATTGCTTCCAAAAAAAAAAAAAAAAAAAAAAAAAACAACAAAAACACCAAAAACCCCAATCCTCAAGTGGGAAAGGAGACAGGCACATTTACAGTGTTTTACTTCAAGCCATTATTTATATGTTGAAGGGGAAAGGACTGGCTGCATATCAAAGAATGTTGCTCAAGTGCTCTAGAAAAGCACTAATTCTGCAAGGCTCAAAAATGTTCAGTCTCCTAACTTGAGCATCTAAATTAGATTTTTACTTCAAATCCTTGCTGGCACACTTACATACAACCCTCACTCAGTGTGCTGGCACATATCTCCATGACCTTCCACCACAAGGAGCAACCATCTTAAATCAGCAGCAAAAAAATTCAAACAGAAGAATTAGGTGACCAAGAAGCTGTGTATCCACATGGCCATAAAGAAATCAGGGGATTTTTCAGATTGACAAAAAAAAGCAGTTCAAAAAGTCCCTTGGCTCAGAGATTTGTGGTCCTTAATAAGCACATTCCATATTGTGGCTAGAAGTGTTACACATCATGAACAAATGATTATTATTAAAAATACACAGAATCCTGCAAGAAAGGCTCATATAAAACCTAACTTTACAAGACCAAATTAACTCTCTATTGTTAGTAAACATCTCTGATGATTGAAGTGACTACTTAGACTACAAATTATTATTACACCATATCATACATAATGCTTGCATTAACAGTACATTTAAATTAAGTCTTGTAAATAATGGTATTCATTGTAAAGTATATAACATAAAGCTGTCCAAAGGAAAACTGACAAAAGGATTCCAAACACTGTGTTTGCATTTCAAATAGAGTAAGTTCTTTTGTGCCCACATAAATAATTGATTGGAATCAGTGTTTCAAATCGCTTCTTCTTGTACCCTACAGATGTTTCAACACTTGCACATCAGTAGTTCCTCAGCCTTCAGTAATGCTGAACAGAACACACTGTGCCAACTGAGCCATGATGCAGTACAGAAACTTTGGCCAGCCAATTTTGTCTGATGACTTCACTAAGTCCACCTCTCTTCTTTCCACACACCAGCTTCACTAAAGGTCTATAAATCAACCCCTTCTCCTTTTCAAGTCATTTCAGGGAAACTAGGCAACTGCAAAGGATGTTCCAAAGCATGTATTGTTCTTGTTCCTCCTTGGAAAAATGGTTAGATACAAAGTACGTGATTGTAATGGTACAGAAATGTTACTTTCTAAATTTCTAGGTTTTCTGTTGTTTTCTCTTTTTCATTGCTAGCATGTTCACATACATATCATATACAGTACACACCAACACATAGGACTGTATAATCAAGATCCACAGAATAGATTTTATGCTGAATAACCCTTTTGGGATACTATTCCAGAGAAGGAAAAGCCAAATCTGAGTTTGTACTTAGAGTTAAGATTAGGGTCACACGGAATGAAAGTTTTGGTTGAAGTGCAGCTGTAGTAAAACCTTTTCAGAGTTCTGCATGAAGAGGTTTCCCATTTCCACCCAAGCTGAGTTAAAATGAGCCAGAAATGCATCATCTATGGAAATATATTGCTCAAATATACAAAAGGTTCAATCAGACGAATTACTGAATCTCATGGTTTTACTTTTCTTGCACAGAGCATATTAGGCTCTTGCCTTTTACAATATTTAATTGAACAATTCTATCAATTATCCTGAGCAAATATGCAAATACAACCACGGCTGCCTCATGTAGTTTTTTCTGACTTAGCATTCATTAAAAACTCTGGTAGACTGTGTAGCACATTAAATTCATTTTGCAAACATAGCTATTGTCTTACCTAAGAAAAGTGTTTCTTTATAGTTAAAACATTTGCTCTTATTTGGCACTTTTCCTTCTGTAAATTGAATTCAGAAGCTAGAAAAGGCTCCCCTGCAGTATGAGTATCTTAGGGTAGAAGCACACACTCAGGGCTGGGTTGAGGTTTATTCCCCCTGTGAATGAGAAAGCTCTAATCAGCCATCACCAAAACTGGATCTTTCATCTCCTCCATGCAAGAAATAACAGTCTTGTAAAAATAATAGCCTTGTAAAACCCCTTACAGAAGATACAGTTGGAATCAAGGCCTATGATACACAGTTAGACTGGATACCTACACAGAAAACGAGAACTCTGTAGTGGCATAGTTAAAAAAAGGCAAGGTTTTTGGAAGGGATTCGAGCTCCCTCATCAGTGTGGTTCCTCCCAACACTGCTCCACTGTGCCTATGCCACAGGAAATCCAAGACAGCCCACATGTAGGGTTCATCTTGAATTGTACTCAGCCACACTGCAATGCCCTTCCATCTACATTTGAGAAGGATTATCTAATGAATTCGTGTATTATTTCACTTTCTCTGAACCCAACATAAGTGAGCATTAGGTGAATCTACACAAAAGTAGATCTCTCCTAAGCATCCTCACACAGGCTGCCTGTGTCCATGACTGTGGAGTCCTTGCTGCAGCATCCCTACAAATCTGATCTGCTAAGAGAAGAGTTTGAAACTAGGTGACACCAGGTCTACCTTCAACTGAAAATTCAACATTGATTTTGCACATGCAAGATGAACTGCTGGCAGGATCTGAGTTTTGATGCTTACAGCTCAGATACTTGGCAATACAAGTTTAAGAATAACCTTGCTTTTCCAAAAGCCTACGTTCCACTCCTGGAGAGGGTATATTGAAATAAATCCCCAGCCAATACACTCCTAGCTCAGTCTAATGTAGCCATATAGAACACAGCAACATTTATGGACCACACTGACCCTTACAGACACTTAACTGACACTTAATCCGGAGACAAAATGCTAGAAAAATTCTAAAGAAATGATCCAAGTGAAATTAACTAACTAATCAATTAATTAACTAAGACACATCACATCACCTCACAGTTGGTGCGAAGCAGGTTTGCTTTTGTTTCCAATATATGTTAATGGTATTCTTCTTTTGTCTCAAGGTAAATCTGTGCCTAGGTAAGAGTTTTTCCTTTTATGAAAAAAATTTAAAACATCAGAAGTGTCTATCACTTTTCTAAGCAGTTTTTAATGGATCTGCACTTTACACAGGACCACTGGTTCTCTATTTATGCAGTGGCATCACTGGCAACTGATGAAAGTGTAATTTTATCCTGAAAATGTTTACTGGAATACCTTCATGAGAAAATTTTTGTTCATAGATGAAAAAAAACAAAAAACCCAACATTGTTTGACTTTTTCAAAACAGCTTACTAGTAAATTGTGTTTATAAATAAATGTTTATCAAGACACAATTAAAGATACTAATTTAAGAAGTGGATCTTGTATGCATAAACAGCATTTCTACTGTTAAAAATAAACATAAAATCCTAAAGCAAAAATGCATTTAAGGAATACTTCTATTTTTCCTTCTTTTTATAACTCATAGCTGGAAGCTAAAATAAAAGTACAAACCACTACAAGCATGAAATCATATATTGAAACTGCATCCTGAGCACCCTAAAGCCGTTGCTGGGCTATATTTGATACATGACACATTGTCAAAAGCACTTCCTGTTCTTATCACAATAGCTTTGTAGCTATTTAGGGAATTCAGCCACTCCAGCAAGTCTTTGCACATAAATAAAGAGCGGGAGCATGAAAGAGAAGGCATTTTTGAGGCTTTTAAAAGAGATAAGAGATTAAACAGAATGCATTTCTCCAGTTTATGGGTTCTCTGGACTGAAAAGTAGTGTTACATCTTTCTTTATAGGCCAGTATTTGTGTTTGTCAAATTAGAAGGTAACACTAAGATCCAAAATCTTTTATTTTTGGAAAATGGTCTGAAAAAGTGCACTTGTGGCTTCTGTTTCCTTCAATATATTAAAATCACCTGACATCAGTGGAACAGAAGTATTGACAACACTGGACTTTGGATTACAACTTCCAAGAAGCTTCCTTTGGATGTCACATAATACCCATTTTGATCCACTGATACTTTCCACAATCTTCCTTCTATTATGCTTTATTACTATCAAGTGTCTAGAGTAACAACAAAATTATTCAAATATAAGCAGGGATCTCGTTGCTAAAATAGTAAAATTACCTGATTTTCCCCTCGCTCAAGGTTATTCTTGTGTACAATGAAAGATCATTTAGGCTCAACAGCCACGGTGCAGGCTGCCCTCTTTAAACTTCAGTTCCTTCCAGGAAGGCACACTCTTAAAGGTATTATTTCTCCCAGCCACCTTGCAGTGTTATCAGATTGCATATGCATGCCAAAGAATTCACTCAATTAGGGCATTATTTTTTTTTTTAATCATTACTAGTACAGTGGATGATATATTAGTATTTGCATGTGTAAATAAATTCAATTAATGAGTTAATTGCACAGACACATGAAAATTAGTTTAATCAAGTCAATTAAATCATAAACAGTTCAGAAATAAGAAAGTAAGCTTGTAATGCAATTAGTGTTCTAATGTGCTAGTAACTTTAATAAACAGGATCTTAATTATACGGCAGGTCAAAAAGACAAAATATTTTAATTGATATAAAAAGGAGATTTTTGTTGCTAGACTAGAGTCTAGCTGAGTTTAGAGAAAATGATCCATGCTAACGAGATCAAAATGCTGTTATCTAGAATAAAAATAAGGAGTTTTTTTAATAGAAATTTATCTCCAAAGTAGTTCGGATGACTGAACGAAGCATTACTGACTGCAAGAAACTAATCATGCCATAATCTACACGTGATTGAATTACACATTCATACAGTGCTCTCCCCAAAGCTTTCCAGAATAATAAAACAGAATGAAATATTGGATAGTATTTTAATATTAATCATCATAAATTAATGTTACATTAATCCAGCGAACAGCACTGCTGCTCCAAGAGCAGTGAGCTGTGGAGAAGTGATGAGTCATGGAAAAGGCCACCCCACTGGTTATTGTGCAGTTGGGTGTTAGTTCATGGGGCATGGGGATCCCTGAGCAGCACAGCCAAGGCCAGGGAATTCCAGCCCCACCCCAGTGCTCTGCTGGAAGGGCTCCCTGCAGGGCTGGGCAGGGGGCTCAGGGACCCCCACCAGCCACACTCAGCTTTGTGGGGTGTGAGTGTTGCCTTAGAAGGGCTGACCTGAAACACAGACTGGACAGAGCTAGAGAATAAAGTAGATATTTATTAAAAGGACAAGAGTCTGACCAGGGCTGCACCCCAGGCAGACCCAAAATGGCCACAAAGAAATGGCCCCCTGGTCACGAGGGTTTGCATTTGTATAAGTTTTGGTCTGTTTGCATATTGGGGTTTAATTATCCAGTTACAGCTTCAGTTGTGAGGTCTCATCCTTCTCGTTCCTCCCTTCAGTCCACCCTTGTTTGTGCTTTTGGGCCTGAAAGTTGTCCTTGGTCTCCAACGGGGAAAGATTTGTTTTGTCTCCCTACGCTGTGAAGAGAGCTCACCAGCACTTAATGTGAGACTTAGAACTACACACTTAGGCCACACAGAATCTGAAAATATGAAAGCTACAACTTAAGGCATCATGAGCAGCCCATTTATCTGTCTCAACTCTGCTTGTCAGAGGCACATCCTGATTTCTCACACAACTTTGAAATGAAAAGGCAAAGTAGGGACCATCTGCATGATCAATCAGTTAAAATTTTAACAGCAACCCTTGTGAACTGTTAATTTGCACATTGAGTAAGCAGTAGTGATCTCTGTATTTGAGAGATGCAATTCCAAGCTAGGCAGCATGAGACTCTTGGGGGTTGGGGTTCTTTTTTACCGATAGAATTTTCTCCCATAAGCTGCTAGGAAACTAACTACTTATGGGTACTGAATAAAAACAAAAGAAGTGGTAAGGTGGGGAGAGGAGTGCAGCACCTGGCTACACTCCCTTTGTCTCTGAGAGCCCCTTAATTTCAAAATTATAATAATTTGGAGGGAGGAGGTTACATTCTCCGTTCCAAGGGAGGCTCCTCCCTTCCCTAGCAGACACCTGTCTTTGAAACCACGACAGAGACAAAGCCATTACTTGCCTGCTGTTTAATTCCAAGAAAAATCTCTATTTTTTTTCCTTTATTGAATCCACAGTCCAGTAGTAAATTAATTATTAGGTTAAAAGAAAGAAGGGGATAAGAGGATTTTCCTAAGTAGTATTTGCCTGGGGTTACTACAATGAAGTCTGAATGGAAAGAAGTGTACAGAGGGAAGAAACTATTTTCCTACTTAACATATTTATACAAAATCATTATCATCTTATCTTGTGACACAATATTCAACAGCTTGATCATAAAAAGCATCCCCCAAACCCAAAGAAATGCAATTATTGCCTTTAAAAAAAAAACAAACAAAAACACACAACCATAACACAAAAAAAACCACCCACAAAAACCCCAAACCACAAAAAAACCCCAAACCACAAAAAAACCCCCAAACCACAAAAAAAACCCCAAACCACAAAAAAAACCCCAAACCACAAAAAATCAAACCACACCACCACCAAAAAAACCCCAAAGCTCCAGTCCAGAGACATAAATGGCTTGTTTTAAACTTCTAATTTTTACCAAAAAAGGTCATCTACTGGGACTTCCCTCTGGTCATACAGTAACTAATCTTTCTGAACTGTCATTGTTTTACAAGTCATTTTAGAAAAGCATCAAAAATGGAAATAAATTAATTTTTTCAAAAGTGCCACACCTGCCATAATTGGATTTGCTTATGTTTTTATAATTTTACTCCCTAAGAAGGAAAAGCATAGTTGCCTGTTCCCTTAGAGCTGCCTCGAGACAAGGACAGCAGCACAGGGAAACATCCTGTCACTGCCCCAGGAACCCAACAGCAGAACCCTGGGCACAGGGACCCCAGAGACATTCAGGTGACCCATCTATCTGCCCACTCTTCCCTTAAAGGAAGGGCAATAGGACTGGGATTTCAGCCTGGGCTGGGTGGGATGGCAGGCTAGCTGAGGAAGGAGGGCACTGAAGATGGCAAAAAGGGGTTTGGTGCTGCTGTATCTGTGTGCCAACACAGCACTGCTGACCTTTCGTGTTCTGCTGCCATGAACAAGAGCTGGCCGTGGGCACCTAAATTTGTCCCCCTGAATCCAACAGAGATGAACATTTACTACACCAGTGACTTCTCAGTGCTCTAGAAAAAACAGCTGTCTTGCATTTCCTTAGAGCACTTCTATTACACCTCTGCCATAAATCAGAGCATGTGTGTGCTATTTCTGTCCTTGCCTTTGAAATCACCTGCATCTCTTGCAATAGAGGTTAATTATAAAGGGCTATTCAGCAGCCTCTGTTTTTACAACACTTCCATGCAAAGAGATGCTGCCAGGGGTCAGAGGAACATGACTCCCAGCATCTACTTTTCCAGCTAGAAGTAGTTTTTTCCTACACTGTACTCTAGCAGAATGCTTAAGAGCTCCCTGAACTTTACAAAAATACAGGAAAAAGATGTAATGAACACACTGAGTAAACATCTCGGAAGTGGCATTTTGAAACAAACTCCTGAAGCCTAAGAACTTTGCAAAGGTATTTGGGTATTTCTTCATTAACATTACTTACTAGTAGGCTGCCAACCAAGGGCCCTGGACACGGTGATCAGACCCACAGCTCTAAGTGCCCTCCTGGCTCTTCCCTTTTCCAAACACGGGAAAGCAACGCCTGAAATAAAATTTTCTCTTTGCTCTCAGCAAGAACTAACACTTATCAAACACCTTGATCAAACATAACAAAATCACACTGGGATAGGGAATGGCTTTTGCAATTGATTTCCAAGTTTTCATCGATGAAAAGGCATTTCAGTAACATCGTCATTAACCTGCTTGCCTACAGCAACAATCACCACTCCCCCTTCAAAATGTCTGGTTTTAAAAAGCCAGTATCTTTGTTGGCAGAACACAATAGAATGAAAAAAAAAAAAAAAAACCAAACAAAAACACTAGTGGCATGTTGTGTAGTAAAAGGAGGTCTGGACACAGCTATTGAGAATGAGGCATCCCTGGGAACTGCCAAGCAGCAGCAGTGTGTTTTGCAGCCAAAGCTGCAGCACAGCAGAGCAGCACGGGCTGTGCAGGAGATTTGGGCTCTCAATTGCCTTGTGCTTCTCCTGCCTGGCTACTGACAAAGGCTTACACAGCACACACCTGGCTCGTATTTCACCATTGCTGCTTTCTGGCTCAGGGACTTAACAGTGACCAGCAGCATGAAATAACCAGGCGCTGGAATTTTTTCAAAACTCCCAATTATGTCAGTCAGTGATACAGCAGACAAACTTATAAGGGTCTTAAATACTTAACGGAAATAGATCCAGAAGAAGCTGCACTTTCACACTGCCTGGAAAAATACCTCATGAGCCACAGAGACAGCAAATTCTCACCTTTAAACCAGTATTCCATTTTTTTCTAAACTATAATTAAGATAATGTCAATCAGGACCAGGACAACAGAAAACTTTGGGCCACACCAGATACCACTGCCTGCAAAGCAGAAAAAGATGCTTTAGGTTCTAAATAAATAGACAATCCACTGAGAGGAAGTTCCATTCTACTCTTGCAGGAGAACTTTAAAGACTGTAGCCTTACATAATACAACACAGTCTGTTTTCCCTTTCTAATCCCCACACTTTCTTCCCTGAGAAGGAAAGTGCTCTTTGAATAAGCCATCTCAAAACCCACAGAGATCCATCTCTATTTGACCAATAGAATGAAGTACAATTATTTTAACAGATTTTCTTAGAAAAATGAAAAATTCCACATCTCAGATGTGTTCCCAAAGCTTTGCAGTAAATCTCCAGAGATGCCAACCCCATCACCAAGAGGTTTTGCCATCCAGCTCGTAGTTTCCAGTCCCTCAGTACCAGCCTCATCCTTTGTGAATCATTTTGGCACAATTTTGGTCCAGCAACCCCCAGTTTCCAACCCACAGAACTGGAGGGTTTGCAATGGCAGCCATGTATTCACAGCTAGACCCAAGACAGACTACAGAGTTAATGGAAGGTAAAGCTGGAAAATTCACTCCAGAATGAGCTCTGGGCTTCTGCTGTTTGATTTCAGTCTGTTGTCAAGACAATTCAACAAAGTCCAGCCCAGAATCACAGTTCTTGTGTCTATGGATGGCTCTATCCTGTCACACACAATCCATTTTGAGCTCGGAATAAAAAAAAAAAATGGAATATCTACTAATTTAAAAAATATACAAACTCCATAAATATCTTAGATTAATTTTGTCCAGTTCATGTGAAATATGAGAAAAATTCCAGGCACAGTAAAGATCTCAAGAATCTTCATTAAAAATCATACTTAGTTTCTGGTGCCAAATTTCACTTTAAATGCTAGGTTGACATTTAAAACACCTTCTTGCACAAAGGGCACTGTTCATATTACAAAAAATTAATTAGCCAGATCTCACACACTTTTATGTATTGTAATTCATGGATTACTGAGATTCATAATTGAATAATATGTAGATGTCACCTAGAGGTACTAAACCAATTCTCCTGCTTGTAATTGCCTGCCTAAGTAAGAATGACACTAACTTTAGCATTTTCTCTCTGATTAAGGCTGCTATAGATTTGTGGTTGCCGCTGTGTAATATAAATCAATAAAGAATAATTTTCCAGGCAGCAAATCAATTGTCAGTTCACAGACCCTAATACCTCTGTGCAGGATTTATTGAAAAAATGAGAGGCAGGCTTGTTAGTGGATGTACAACTCGCCTTACAGGCACATCATGGTGTAGGGCCCAGTCCATTCCATACCCTCCCAAGCTCCTTAACTCCTTCCTTGCCTGACACAACTGTGCTGAAATGGAAGAAAAGTGAACAGACCTCCGAACTGGAAGAAAGGAAAACAACAACAAAAAAAATTGTATTTGCTTTATACTCCTCCATTTTAGCATCTACTGTCTCGATGTTCCCATTTCTGCCACGATATTTTAGGGCAAGTGTGTCCCTCTACAGCCTGAAGTTGTCAAATTACAGGTCATAGAGAGCTGGGACTGATATTTTAGGAGCTGAGTTATCTGAAAAAGCACCAGCAGGATGAAAAAACACTGGAAAATGTTAACCTGATTAGATCTAAGCATTTTTATGCATCTTCTTGCCATTTTTTTTAACCAGATCAGACTCCTTTTCTGTATTTCTCTCCTTGGCTTTTACACAATGGTGCACTGTTACAGGATGCTACTCCAGACCCAATGGATCTCTTCCTGGATCCATCCTGACAATGTTCATGTTGCCACTTGAAAGTTGTTTGGGTTTTTTGTCACCAAAACTAATTTTAATACTTCTCAGTGCCAAAAGCAGTGTGCCACATGGTAAAGGGCTACTGTAAAATTATATCTAGAAAGACTGAAGTGCCATTTCTGTAGTACAGCTACAGAGCTTCCATGCAGACCATGCTCCAGGACTAAACAGAGTTTAGCACCCTCTTAAGGGAGGTAAATGCATCCTAAAGATACTCGGTGAAAACACAGCTGTCATGATCTAACAGTGAACAATGGGCACGTGCTTTATCAGCACAGGAGGAACATGTTTGGCCTCACCTGAAATGTGACCTCAAATTAAAAAATAAACACAAATTAAAATTAATAAAAAATAAATACACCTCACACCCCAGGAAAATTGCCAAGAAAGAATTTTAAGAAACAGTTCACAAATCTCTGCTGTGACAGTCAATCTGCATCACTCTAATTCACTCCCAAATCACTTAGCACTGCCACTCATGTCACCTTTAAAAATGAAAGGTGTTTGAACTTTCCTCTACACAAAGAGCTGTGGTCGCTCTCTTTCTAACAAAGCGGGCAAAGAAAAAGTAAAATAGAAGCTATACACAGAATTTTATGCAGAGAAGGCAAAAATTATGCCTTATACCAGACTATTATGGAGAAAGAACTTGTCATAAATTCAAACTAGGCTCATTCACATAAAATAAAGGTTGAGTGCAGCCTTCAAGCAAAGGAGACAGAAAATGTGCAGGCATTGTAATATCCACACTCTCCCACAGTGCTGAGAAAATAGGACCTTAATTATCCAACACTGTTGTCACCTAAAATAAGAAGTAATGCTCCCCCACTGCTTTCTGAAAACCCATTCCACCTTCAATTCCGTGGAAAGCCCACACTGCATAGTCTAACTTCTCATCCTACTTTCCAGGCTCACATTTTCTGGTATTGTGAATTTCCTATCTTTGCTGGGAAATAAATAGAATTGGACAAAAAAGTAGTCATTAAACCCCACTTCTGAAACAAAATGGGCCTTCAAAAGAAATATTCTCCTCCCCCTAATTCCTGCCATTTCTGCTCACACTTTTCAATATAAGAGTTAGACACTATTTAAAATTAGTTTGCGAATTCTTTTCATTAAGGGGAGATCTGTACATCTCAAGTGAGAGAACAGATATATAGGGGCTCTAAGAAAGAAGTAAAAAACTCAAACACACTATATTCAAACTATTAATTAATCTCTATTTGTCTTTTTCCACTTATTTAAAATAAACTGATTTTCTTGCAGGCAAGTGCTTTTCATTGTTCTCATCAGACAAAAAGTCTTATCAGTTAACCCTAGAATGATAAGTTGAGTTTGGAAGGGAAGTTTGGAGTTCACTAACCCACTCCCTTGCTCAAAACAGGTCCAATTACTCCAGGTTGCTTAGGATCTTACTCAGGTAAGTTTTGAGTATCTCCAAAAATGACATTCAAAAACCTTGTTATTAATACCAGGTGATGGTTTTACACAGGGCCTGATCCACAGGCCAAACATATGTTCCTACTAACACAAAGATCTGAAGTTAATTTGGCTAATTTCTGTTATTTTAACCATGCTTTAATATTGACCACGATACTAAACAGTTGAACAGACCCAGATGGCTGGATGACTTGCCTGTAATACAGACAATATCTTCTTTTCAGTCAGTTTAAATGCCTACAGCTTCATTGCTCTAACAGGCTCATCACTAACAGTAACCCAGTGTACCATTTCTTTTGTATGTACATTACTTTCAATACTTGATCACACAAACTCGATCAGAAATGAGAGAAAGGGAAGATCTCCTCTGCAAAACTATTGTTGCTGCAAAGACATCCAAGCTGACAAGGGATTTGAATTCAAAAAACATATCGTAACATAAACCTCAGGAAGCTTCATGCAGTAATTCCAGAGCTGCATTTAGCCTTATTATATTTATCTTTAAGGCTTTTATGCATATTCTTGTCTATAATTTGCACATTGCCTCCTTCATTATTGCAGTAGCATTTCGGTACATGTCTAATCAAAATAATTACTACAAATTGTTTAGACCTGTGAAGCATGTAGGACTAAGCCTGCAGTTCAAAAGTCTATATAATCACACAGAGAGCTGCTCTAGAGACTTTTTATAAAGTAATCAAATTGTGAAACTTAGCAATGCAATTGATTTTGTTGTCAGAAGATGTACATCACTGCCTGGGATGCCAAACCACTGATGAGAAATTCATTCACCTACAAGCCTAGGAGCAATCACCCACCTACCAAAGCATTTGAGGAGGTGGGGGCTCTGTTTTAAATGACTCACCTAATTACCTGCAATGCATTGGTACAGCAAAACAAGCAGCACTGAGGAATATGCATTTTACTCAACAGCTTCTTTTTCATTTCTCATTGGCACTTCTTCCTCAAATAAAGCCCCTTCTTTCACGCCATGTCAGAGAAGACAGATAATGATGCATTCAATGAGGAGCTGCTTCATTAACAACTGAGTTATGTGACATCCCTTTCATACCTTGCTGTGTGACTGCAACATCATGTCAATACAAACCCTAACACAATGCATCAGCCCAGGTGGATGGAGGGATGCTGCTTTCAGAAGCCTGCTGTCAGGACAGGATTCCTGTATTCTTTGTTCTGTAGGTTGTCCTCGCTGAAGGCTGCACAGGTCCTTCAAATACATCTTGGCAGGCCACACACTGACTCTCACATCCTCCTGCACCCACTAATGAGTAGCCACATGGCACAGAACTGTTTGAAGTAAAACTGTGGACGGTACCACAGTACTGTACACAACTATTATTCCTTCTCAGCTTGGGGTGATGCATTGTGATGGGGTTTGTCTTGACAACATGCAGTCATATAGCTCACAAACCCCATTCTCACACGTTTGCCACTGACTCCAATACGTATCATTTCCTGCTTTTTCAGACAGTTGTTTCATCAGACAACAGTCATATAGGTGAGCCTTTCGTTTTCTCAGCCCTTATGCAGACACTGATTAAATTCCTCTCCAGTTCTCTTTGATAAAGACAGTAGACTGCAATCCCTGACTCCCTCAGTATAATATGTATTTGAGTTAGTTCTGTGGACTACCTCCAACAATTCAATACTATTCTTAAATTGTGTATTTTTTAATAGCCACTTATTCTCATCAAGTAGTCTTTACTACTAGTACTATTCTCCTTGTCGAAACATTAATAATTTCTTATGCTTCCAGAGATGGGCTGATGAGACTATCACTCAGGCAAATTCTTCAGCTCTGAGTTTGAAGTCTTCCCAGAGGAGTTCTCTACCCTAGAGATAAAACTAATTTTCATTTAGGCATATTAAAAACACATCGCTTTCTCATATACTCCTTTTCAAGTGAAAGAAATAGCTCTCTTATCAGCAGTTCCTGCTGTTATTTACCGTTTTACAATTGTTGGGCCCTTTGTGAATATCACCAGTGTTAATACTCTCCTTTGGTGGCCATTTCCCTTCATTCCCTCTCTAGTTGCCAATATTGCACTCTGACCTTCCTCCCATCCCACAATCCGTTCACCTACCTCACCTGAATACCAAAGTCTGTCCCAACAGAGAGCAGCCTAAACAGGTTGCTCTGGCTGTTGTAGATGTGTATTCACATTCTCTCAACCTGATACAGTTTCTTGCCCAGTGAGCTACCATTTAACCAGTCTTTTCAAAAAAGGCAACTATTAGAATAAAAAAGGCTCATTCCCAGCTCTGCAAGACGATGCCCAGCCTGAAGACAACTTTCACAAAGGCTAAAGTATTCCCTGCCTTTTTTTAGTTACTGTTCATCACAATGCAAACTTTCATGTTTTTTCATAACTACATTTATTACATCTTTCTCCCTCATTCTCATTTAAATAAAAGCCCTGGAAACCTATAGTTTCATAGCTTGCCCAAAACCCACAATTTATGGATGCTACTTGCAACTTTCAAAAGCTTTTAAAAATAGCACTGAATCTATTATTGTGAATTACAGTAATTGCAGCAAAGATTTAAGAGGCACTTTGAGAAATTTCAATTTCATGGTATGTTTCTGAACCCACTTCCTTGGCATCGTGGGGAAAATGCAGTTATTTTTTCTGAAATAGCTTTTCTTACTGCCTTTTTGTGTAAAATTTTAACTGAAACTCCAGTATCCAAAGTTCTCTTAAAAAAAAAAGAGGGTGCTGAGTTTCCAACCCCAAGTGCAACAGAGGCCAAGATGGTACAAGACTAGAGTGATGCCATGATGATTTTTTTGCCTTTTCTTTTTACATCCCTTTTATGTATTCTCAGTATTAATATTTTAGCATAGTCCTGGTATTCTGCTAGGCAAGAAGACCAAGCATTCTCAGGGCCTCACAGCTGGAGACAGCAAAGCCTCAGGCTACCCTGAGAAACCAGGGCTCTCTCCAGAACACATTTTGTAAACCAGGATTAAGCCCCATCTGGGGGTAACACTTTAGAGTAGGGAGATGTCACACCATGCATTTGGGCTTCTCACTGGGGAATCTTTGTCAGAGATGCTGTTTTGCAGGGTCTGTACAATTGTATATGCTGTATACCGGGTGTGCATTTTGGCGTTTTCCACCCTGACGAATTGTTGCACCTAAGGATCCTTATTAAATACCAGGGTAAAAACCCTTCTATCCCTTAACTGTGTCTGGCTCATAATTCTAGGACCAGGAAAAGGTACCAAGAGCCTCCCCTCAGCTGTATGGGTGCAACCAGAAAGCAGTCCCATTGACAGAGAACAGCCTTTGGGATCTCATTTTTCTTCGGCTTCCTAGGAATTGCTTTTTCTGAGGTTTCCAACTGAAAGGCCTGATGTGGTTAAGTATAAGGCCTAAGTATATTCTTAGATGAACAATCAAAACTCAAACTGGAATATGCTATCCATGAGAACATTAATAGGTTTGGGCTGAAGAAGAAGTTGGTTGATATATAGAACTGGAAGAAATACTGGAGGAGCTCTCCAGCTTCCCCTGCACAGCCTGCCCACTACCAGTACTGGATTACTGGTACTGTAAGGACTGTAAGTTTTCAGCTTTAGATGCCATCCAGATGATTTCCCTTAAATTCAGCTTATACTACCGCTCTCACTGAAGTTGTAACATTACACTTAGTTTGGAGGAAACAGAATTGTATTTTCACTTTTGAGTTTAAATAAAATGGGGGATAAATCAAAAGTACTAAGTTCCTTCTATGCAACTACAGTGGCAGTAGTAGAGTGATGCAGGAGCAGTGTCTTGTCCCTAAAACATAAGAAACTTTTAGGAGGGAAATAAGTGATCATTAGAATCATTGCCTTGGCTTCTGATTTGTGTGCTACTTGCAAGGCAGTTCCATTAATGGCTCATCAAGCTTTAAATTACTGATTTGGGAGCAATCATGTTGTCCACATACCAGGAGGATTAGCTATTACCATAGGAACAGGAGCTGAATCTCACTCTCCTGTCTCTCTTCCCCTTCCCTCACACTACAGATCTTTTCAATGCTCATGTTTGGATGAACAACCTGCAGTCTTGCTAACACCAACCTTCAAATAACAGATCCACAGAACTGCTCTGCTGATAAGGCTCCAACACAATGGCATTACTTGGTGTTAGACTTGGTCTAAATTTTCCCCTTCAGGAGGTTTTTAAGTGAATTCCCTATCAAAATTGTACTGCCATGATCCTGAACACTCTCCCTTCTCTGAAATTTCCAGCTGCAGGAAAGACAGGACTACACCAGATGAGAACAAAGACTCTGGGCTAGAAGATTTTGTCTTCTATGCAAATGAACTGACAAATGAAGGACCCTCTTGGTTCCTTTGAATTAAAAGAAGGCTTGCAATCCTTCTAGGTACACAAATAAAAAAATACCCACAAAAAGAAGGGGGTTGTTGGTCTTTGAAAAAAATGAACCAGAGGACACGGTGGGAGCAGAATGGACAAAAGGTTGTGGAGAGAGCAGGAGAGAAACATGTTTAGGATGTGTTCCTGCTTGAACAGTAAATGCAGCGAAGTCTATGACATAAAAGAGAACATGAGAAACATTAACAGTCTAATTCTTGTTACAACAGCATGACCACAGCACAATAGATTCCTTCCTCACCCTCACCTCTCCTTCATTTCTATGACCACCAGCACAAGAGAAATAAACTTGCCTGTTTCAGAGCTGGGCTGGGCTTGCCTCTGTTCCTGTGACACACACAGACTCCAAGGCATGCCAGCTCCCAAAATGCTCTTCCTCTACTGCATTGATCCACTTCAGTGTTTGCTGGAGCATGGCAGGGGTTGTTGAATAAGCTCTTTCTGAAGAAAAGACTTTTAACAAAGCGCATTTTTTCCTCAAGGTTTGTTGATTTTTCTTCTCCATACTTCTCTCTTAATGAAAAAATAACTACATTGCCCATATACTGTAAATACTAGTAAGTGCTTCTGCTCTGTTTTATGTGTCTCAGGTTCATGCAAATTTTGACAGTGACAAGCAAGCTTGCCCTGTCCAGTGGTATTTTGTTGTTTTAATTTCTCCAAATGCTGTGGATTTGATTGTATTTTACCATCCAGTGGGCTTATTTAAAAGATCTCCTAAGGAAGAGGAATCTGGAGACCCCTCCCCTGCCTTAGAGTACCTTAAACTACAGGGCAAATCTGGTTTTCTCAACACTTTTTTTTTTTTCTAAGTTATGTGACAATGAGATGTACAGTCAGAAAGCTGCAACTTCGCTAATTTCTTAAGCAATGTTCCTCACCTACAAATATTTGGTTTTCAATGGCCTTACTCCTTCCTTGACAGCCACGTGCTATAGAACCTGGAGCAACATGCTTCCATCCAGAAACCAGCCATCAATGCTTTACAAAGAAATTCTGTTGAATCAATATTTTCATGGTCTCCTACTACTAGAAATGCCAGTATTTTTAGAGCTGCCAAAACACTGAAATGTCATTTTCAGATCAAGGCCTAGATCGTGGTATCATTATGCCTGTATAACTACATGTCAGCAAAATCACTCAGGATTTGCAAATGGAACTGCTCAAAATACAGCCTCATCATCTTGTCTATTTTCTGCCTTTTCTCTGAAGGCATTTTTAGAATGTCTGATCATAAGGAAAGGTAAGAAGTTGGAGACCTGACTTCTGTTAGGAGAGCCATCACTGCTTCTCAATGCTCGACTGACCAAGCTCCTTGCAGGCTGCCACAGCCCTGCTGCAGCAATGGGGAGGAACAGCAGCAAAGGAGCAGATGCTTCAGCAGGTCTGCTGACCAGACACTCCTCCCAGCAATCTCAGTGCTCCTTTTGATCTTATTCCCTAAGCTTTCATTCTGTCCTTTATTTTCCCCTCTTCCTGTAACACTGGCCCACTTTCTGGCAATCAGTTGTATTCCTGATGGGGGTCCTGTGACTTTCTGAAACCTCCTAACACAGACAAACAATTTACTTAGAAGATTTTTGACTCTAGTACAGATTTTTTTCATCAGTTTATACCTTGTTACATGGTTGCACATCCAGTAAAGACACAGATTTAAATTATTGCCATTGACCTCACAGGTAGTAGTAGTGAGAAAGAGTGATTAGAATACATCCAAAAAGATAATGACTAATGACTAGATAAAGCTGAAAGGAAGTAGGGGAAGGAAGAAACAAGTAATTCTTTTTCCTCCCCACCTGTCTACACCCTGCTACTCATCATCATCATCACAAAGGGCCATGGAAAGGGAATGACACGAGCCAGAGAAGAGCTCTTGCATGGAGTGAAGGCCAGACACACTGGATCCAACAAGCCAGCTCACAGCCTCTTGGGTCAGCAGGTAACCAGCAACTGAAGAGAGCTAATTAATATTTTTGGTGCATGACCATGCTCTTCAGTTTTAATTGGTGACAAGTGAGCAACCAAGGAACAGTAAGTGGAATTTCATTTATCTGTATAGAGCAGATCAATATTCACTCAGCATGCAACAACTCCTTGCATCTCAATGGAATGAAATAAATTGTCAGTCAGCAGCATGCTTTAATTATCGTTAGAATGTTTCTAGCTAAATTATTCAACTTCTCAAAAGGCCATTTGATAAATGTTTGTTTCTTCATAATTGTGCTGTTTAGAGCTGGGTAGAGTTAATTTTCTTCACAGTAGCTGGTATGGGCTGTGTTTTAGATTTGGGCTGGGAACAGTAACTGATAACAGGGTTGTTTTAGTTATTGCTGAGCAGGGCTTGTACAGAGTCAGGGACTTGCCTGCTCCTCACTCTACCCCACCAGCGAGGAGGATGGGGATGCACAAGGAGCTGGGAGGGGACACAGCTGGGACAGCTGATCCCAGGTGGGCAAAGGGATATTCCAGACCATGGCATCACGCTCAGCAATAAATTGGAGCAAGGTTGTCCAGGGGCTGCTGCTCTGGGACTGCCTGGGCATCATTTGGGTGGTGGGGAGCAATTGTTTCATGCTGGGAGGGGGAAGAAGCCAGTGGCTCTGTGGGGCTTAGTTACCAGCTGGGGCTAAACCACAACAACCCTGCCTTTAACATCTGCTGATTCGTGATACTTGCAATGAGCACAATTTAAATTCAGAGCAGGGCACCAGGAAAATAGGAAGAAGTACAAACAAGAGAGGGCTGCAGGAATATCTTTTTCTCCTCTTCAGATATTGCAATGGCCTGCCACGGCATAAGGGGCACTAATTGAATTTAAAGATGTCATAGGCCGGAAGCTCTCCTGCTCATTTCATACCACAATGAATTCCAACTTGACAGCACTGGCAGTAGCAGCAGCACCAGAACAGCACTGTGGAGCTGTAAAGTTCACTGATGAGTGTTAGCTGAGGTCAGCCCTGGACAGCAGCAATGAAAATTTCACAGGCACTCTCTTCAAGAGGGTACAAAATCAGACTATCCATTTTGCAAATAATAAACCTTGCCTGATGTTATTTTTCAGTGTCACAGAAAATTCAGATTTCTTTCATACCTTATCAAAAACTTGTACTGTGTATTTCAACAGTATACCACAAAATCTAGAATCAGAGTCCTGGAAACAGAGATAATTACAAATAACATTTCTACATTAAAGCATTTCAGATCCTGAAGTATTACCATCTCATGAGTTTAACTTCATTTTTACTAAAACATAAGTATTTTCTGTTAGTTTCAGTTCTATTATTAGTTCCAGTGCTGAAGAGCATAATACAAAGAGGCATAATTCATATTGTGAAGAGCCAATAAAGACACACACCTGCAAACTATGACTAAGGCCTTTAGTGTTAATTTGACTCCATGTGAACACAGAGCTCAAACCTGCAGCAAGCTCAGAACCACAACAGGATCACAGGGAGGATTCCAAGTGTCAACAAACAAAAGAATTTCAGAAGATCAAAGGGGAAGATCCCTGGGAATACAATAAGATTAAATTATTATCCAGGGAAGTTAAATGTTTTGCACTATTGAGTTGTCTTGGTTGACACCAAAACTACAGAAGGATTTCCCTGAAGAACTGGTTCTCAGTATGGGTTTTGAATAAGTAACACTGAGATTCTGCACAGAAAACCTCCAAATAGAGTAATATGGCAGAAAGCTACAGTTCACTGGCAGAAAAGAAAAGAAAATTGAAGAAAGGGGTTATGATCATTAATAAACTAGAAAGAATGTGAACAATGCAATAAAAGATTATATAAGACAAGAAACTGAGTAGCAGAAGATGTAAACAGGATGAAAGAAAATGAGAATCTAATGAAGCATAAAGAGAGGGTTCATTTAGGGGAAGGCATCATAGACAGGATGTTCAGAGATGTAGCATTTTCATATACATTGGAAGAGGGGGATATAGCTTTGCTTGCAGCTTGCAAGGATGCTGCAGTAATCCAGATGGTAAGTTATGAGAGCCTGGTTAAAAGTCCTAGTGGTAAAGAATGGGAAAGGGTAAACAAGCTTATACTGCCCAATTCTGAATGTGGCACATTTCTTGTTTGATTCGAATGCTGCTGATTTTACCTCACATCAGAGGCAAAATGCAAGCATAGGGAACAAAAAAGTAAACTCTATTGAGGAAAAAAAAAAATCCTCGTGAACATGGATTAATCTCTAAGAATTATTTAAAAAGTCAGGCAGAGAAATACAAACTGTGTATCAGTTGTAATTTATGTTAAATGCAGCTTTAAGTGCCACATGTGATATGTCTATATCCTCAGAAACAGAAAAGAGAAAAAATAACAGATGTTGTTGCTGTAAAACATTAGGCAACATGAATGACACCATTTGTTTTCCTAAATGAAAATAAAAAGGAAGAGAAATGAACACTGAAGACCTAAATTCATAAAATATTCAATACCTCACTTAGCTGATGTAGTATGTGACACCCTTTCTTGCTGCAAATCTCACAGCTGCTGTGGTAAAAGAAAGGAAGCAAAGAAATGGGAGTTAGTGTAAAATGATGGGGCTTTGACACAAGTTATGGCAGAGATGAAACCTCTAATTTAGAAGGTTTCAGGAAATGTGGGGGTGCAGAACTTCTGATGATAGCCTGGAAGAACTGTATATGGTTATGTTATCCAGGAGGGAAGCAGCACAGCAGTTAAGTCTTGACACGGGAGTTATTTGGGAAAAAATATCTGAAGGCTTTTCAGGAAACATTCAAGACCTTTGCTAGCTGAAGAACTTCATCTGTCCCAAGAGACTTCTCTGACGGGCTCAATAAACAAGGCAGTAGTTTTACCCCTCTCACCTGTGAGAATGTTATTTGTATTGCAGGGCCAGCCAGTGCCCTTGCAGCACCTTCTCAAGTCCTTCTCTCTCCTGCCTAATGACACCTTGCCCATTTTACTTTCCAAGACAAGGCACGTCTAGACAGAACAAGGATTGCAAAGAGCAGGACTGCAGTCAGCCAGTGAGAAATGGATACAGGAGGAGAAACAAGACAAAAGGCAGAGGAAGGCAGAACCTGCACACAGTGAGAGCCTGGGACAGAGCAGTACCTCCAAGCAGATGGACTCTTTTTTAGGTGGGATTTTCTGTTGGTTTGGGAGGGTGATTGTTTTGTTGCTTTGGGGTTTTTTACTGGGCTTTAATGCATTTTTGCTGTTCTTTTAATCCCCCACGGTTGCTCTGATTACTATTGTTTATTCTTTCATTAACTTGAATTTATCTTTGCAGAACAAAGGCTCCCTGGCTGCTCCAGTTTCCTCACTGTGTGCCACTCATTCCAGTGACAGAACATGAAGAGAAATTAGAGACTGTGGGATTGAGATTCTGCTTTCACCTTTCCCAACATCTGTGGGACAGGGAGTAACAAAAAACAGTTTTGAATTTCCATGCTTCCCCACAACTCAAACTGCTTTGACAGGGGAATTTGCAGATTACTGCCTCATTTTTATCCCCACATATTCTCTTCTCCATTCATTCTCCTTTTCCTGAAAGCAAATTACCAAAAAATGTTTGCAGTATTCCATTTGCACCATTCCGCAAAAACTAGTAACACACCCACAGCAACTGCTGTGAAATTTGTTCACTTTTTCCCCCAACAAATTCCTGCCTGCACATCCTCCTTCCCCATGGAGCCAGTGCACTGTGATAATCACACCAGTAGCATTCAGATAGAGATCAACTGATGCAACCAGCTGTATCTCAACTCTGATTTTAAACTTCACACTTTACTCAGATGTACATTTTTTCCTCTAATGAAAAATGCACTTAGATAACAGCAGAACTACCCCAGATTTAGACAGGAAAGGAAGGAGTCTAATCCATCTAAACACAGGGAAAAGGGTTTGCTGGGTTATGCTGTTCTTCTTAATATTCTCTTTAAGTTTAAGAACACTGCTAGAATCATTTATATCTCAAAAAAATTACAGCTGCTTGTCACGTTGAGGACGGAGACAGGAATGAGACAAGAACACGCTGAGGTTCATGCAGTAACAGTCCAAGTTTATTGTGGGGCTGCTCCTTTTATAGGGCTTTCAAATTTCCCGTGCTTACAGACATGTTTGGTCAAGGGCCTCAGCTCTGCCCAGCTCGCTGGCCAATGACATGGGTGTATCTGTGCCTCAGAGGGGCTGGCTGAGGTCCCTCTGTCTGGAATCTCTTAATCAGCTAGGCTAGTCAAGCTGCTATCTGTTCAGCCAAATTAAAACAAACTGCACTTCTTCACTCTTGAAACCAGCCTTAAAGGCACAGGACATAATATCCAACACAAACAGAGCAGCCCGTTGGGGATACAAGCATCATAAAGTCACCCTAGGACATTTGTGAAGCTCAGAGACCAGCTATACCTGTCACAGCTTCTTCCAAAAGGGCACTGCAGACAATAACCCGTCACTATCAGCCTTTCCAGTACTGCCTCCATACCCCTACAAAGCCAGTCTTGTCCTGCACATTATACCCCCAGTGAAAACACCGAATACCTACAAAACTAATCCTGAATATGTCAGCTACCCAGAGGCTTCCTGAGCTATGGCTGTGACACAGCTAAACACAGGTAGATAGGCAAATAGCCAGAGATACAAAAGTAAAATCTGGGGTTCACTTTCTTTTTCCACCTGACTTAACTAATCTGACAGTCAACCTTCTGTTTCTGGGTTTTTCTTTAAGGCTTGCTTTATCCTGGAGTGCTTACAGAAGAAAGAGCACTTGGGTTTGGTTACTACCAACTAAAGGCACCACATCCTTTTCCACAAGTTTTCATGGAAGTTGTGTGTGGATATCCATAACCACTGCTCCCCTCATCATTGCTCTGTATTTTATCAAAAACAGCTTTGATGATCCTCGAAGAACTCATCGACAATGCAGTGCCTGAATAAGCAAATAGCTATCAACAGATCTATTGACTTCAGGGGGCCACTTGTGCAAGAAGCAATTCTACAGCCATGACTAATACAAAAACCACATCAATATCCTCTGTTTCTTCTCCAACTTGTCCTAGAGGTTGAACCTGCCAGCAATCACAACCCCAGTTATAGAAATCAACCTTCAGGTAAGACACATCACCTTATTACATTATTGTTACAGTGATTGTCTCCCCGAATAACCACGGACAGAATTCCAGGTTTCCCTGTAATTTATAATCAAGTGCTATAAAATTGTATTCATCCATCTCATGCTGTGTTTCTTGGTATGAATACTTACAGAGTGCCAGTACACTTAGAGCAAATACATCCCCAAATCAAGAAACATAGCAGCTTATGCTGCAAAGCACAGCCTGTACCCTCTGATTCACTGCCTGCTCTCCCTCCACTATCACAACAGCTCAAACTTGGCTTCTACATCAGCTGCTGAGACAATGATGCTGGAGCAGTGAGACACTGAGGGAACCAGCCCTCTCCCCAGAAATCCAGTCAATTAAATTTTGGCCGGAAGGGATCTAATCTAATATCAAAGATGCTGTCATAAGGCTAAGTTCCCTGGAGCACAGAGTTAATGATTCAGAGCATGTCAGGCTAGCCCGGAGAAGTGGAAAAGAAGGCACACCTAAATTAATAAATAAATACATAGGGAAGCAACCCAAATAAATACCAGCAGTAATTAACAGTCTCCCCCAAAAAACAAAACAAAACAAAAGCTATGGAGACATTCTGCTGTAGTTGGCACCCTATTTAAGGGATATTCAAATTTTCCTGAAATCTCACCTTAATGCCTGAATATTTTATTTCCCAAGATCACTGATAGATAAAACACCAAAGAGTCTGTTAATACCCACAAAACCCTCAAGCATAAGTCAATCATTTCTGAAGGATACTGCAGTTCCTGCTAGGAGCAGGTGCAGGATGTTTTCACATTCAAAATGGAGACTGAAGGCTGGATGTCTTCTTTGCATCTTGTAATTCATCCTTATGTACGCTTTGTCACCAGCATTACAATACAAGAACAGGCACAGTTTCTAAAGTATTTATCTGTGAAATCACAGTGAAGTAAGGGTATCTGATTATATGAAGAACAAAGATTTCTAAACTTAACATTCCAGACCTAATAGTAGAGAAATTCACATCCACCTCTTTTCCATTTGTTCCAAATTCTGTTGCTAAATTAAGAGATTTATTAGTTTTGTCCCCCAACACCAGAACAGAGTCCCCCTTTCCTTTTTTGTGTGCAGTACTTACTAAGATGATAGAGCAAGGACAAATTCCCCACTAGAATGAGAACCATCAAAAGCTCTGAGAGAATATTCTAAACTATTGTCCTCAAGCTGCAGGAAGAACACACCATACAAGTGCTTCACGTGCTTCTGTTGCAGGAACACCAACAGTCACAAAGGGGCTGAGCTACTTTGGAAGACAAAGATGTCACTTGCTCTTTCCTTTAACAGCTGTGTTTGATGATTACATATATGCAGGGTATAATTTCTTTATATGCACTGTAAATTTTTAACTTCTGCAACACAGCTTCTAAATACATTTGGCTGAGAATATTCAGAACCCCCAGTGATGTTATAAAGCAGGCGATAGCCATCTTCCTGCTCGCTTCATCCTAGCTGAATTACCTTCCCTCTTAGAAGCTGCATCAAATAAGTTAATGACTGGAATTAGTTTCCAGGATCATTAATAGACTGTGTTAAAGTCACCCAAATGAAAACTCTCTAAGAGCTGGGCAGGTTTATGTTCATAACTGAAAAGTATTTGGCCATTTTGGCAAATTAGTTCTGTCATCCGTTCACAAGAATATTGAATATTTTTGTTCTGTCAAAAAAATCTACATCCTTACAAATAGCTCGATGCAAAAGCCTAGCTGCAGGAACTCCCCATGCCATAATTTGTAGCAAGTTAGCTATTCATGCTACTTAGGCAGTCTGTATTATCTGAGCATCTTAGAGCTCCAGCACAGGGCAGTGCTCTTGTGCCCACCTTTAGCTAGGGGCCACCACACAAGAAAGGTTCAAAGGAACTTTCAACCAGTAAGATCAAGGCCCTGAACCCATGGTCTCTTTAAGGGGAAAAAAGGACACAATATTTCACAAAAAGCATTTGGAGAATAAATTTCTATCAGAAAACTGCTAATAAAAAGCAAAACCCTGTTGATAAAGGACAGGACTTAGTGACTCCTCTTTCTGTGTGATCAACAGCCCAAGCTGGATCCTGTGACATGAACAATAAAGCTGAGCCTCCAGGAGCTGTGAGAGGAGGTCTGATGCTGGAATAAATCAGTTCTGTACTGTTAAGGGGAGTGAACACAATGGTGATGGGCAAGGTATAAGAAAACAGAAGTCAAAACAGCAACAGAACAATCAAGTAGATAGATATTTGTTACCAAGGCAACCCAACAGCATGTGCTAGAAAGCATATATGCTAGAAAGAGACATTTCAAGGAGAATTGACAGAAACTGCAACCCAAATAGGGTTTGGGCTATGCTAGACTTAAAAAGTAGTCCTGTTCCTTATCTGTGAGTAAGGTGATGACATGCAGACCATAGGAATGACATTACCTGGTGGGCAGGTTCTTCAGGAGCATCCATGGTACAGGGAGGTCATGTTCAAGTTGGGCTATGAAGACACAGTATGAATGGAGAAGGAAAAAGAAGTCTGAACTCTCAACACAGACTGTCCAAAAGACATTGCTATATCCCATTTGACAAAAATCTCTCCTTGGGCCTGTTACAGATTCTGTACAGGAGCAAAACCAACTCACTTCTATTGGTATCTTAGTGCCACACTAACTCCCAGTTCAAAATTCAGGTATGCCCTGTAAAATCTCTATTTACTTGGAGTGTATGTCACATGGAAGATTAAGGTCTAAGTACTACATGTTTACTCTCTCTAAGCAGTTTGGCAAGTTCTATAGGCAGCATTTTATGCTCTTATGAAGCATGAGGCAGGAGAAAAGGCACTGGTAATCTTACTAAGACATCATAACCTACCTCACCTAAAGTCTCTTCCACGCCCTGCTCATTAGTTGCTCCAGTTTCTTGCACCTCAGATCACCCAGATATTTTAGCTTTCTGCAGGTAGTCAAGCAGGCAGAACTTCTATTACTATCTTTTGAAAAAAGGGAGAAAGAGAGAGAGAAGCAGAAGCCAAGGGTCTTTTACTTTCAAGCAGTACTTCCAGGTTGGATATTTAATGTTGGCAGTAATATTGTAAGCTCATTCCTTTAGAACATTCCTAGGGGAAGAAGCTGTACCAGAAATGCTGGCTGAAATAGTAACCCTTCATCCTTAGGGTCAAAGGAAAACCTCTTCTTGTAAGCTCAGTGAAAACCGATCTGCTGGATACAAATGAAAGCAAAAAAAAAAAGTTGCCTACTGTATAAACACCTCCAAAGTAAGTAAAACCCTTGAAAGGAAATGACAAAGTAACAGAGTCAAGGGAAATAGCAGAAAGATAAACTATCTCAGGAAGCCAGATTCACTCCTGTGCAATACATCTGCAGCAGGACAAAAAAAGATCGAAAATCATGGTGGGTTTTAATAGATTAAAAAAAAAAAAAACAAAAACAAAAACACAACAACAACAAAAAAAGACCTAAAAACTGTGCTGTCTCCCTCACAACTAAACAAACACAAGAACAAAAGAACACCTGGAAGACAAACCAAAACAACTTTAGAGGAAACAACAGCTTTGGAAATTAAAACCAATTACTTCTCTAAGCATTTTAAATTATGATGCTTGTGACAGGGCATCGGAGGTGTTCATTTCAGACTGGCAAAGGAGGTAAAGATCCCACTTCAGAAGTGAAAAGCATGCCCAGAAAGGAGCAGAATAAGAAAACTCCGGACAAGCCCTGATAGAAGACAGACACTAGGCCAACTCTCTAAAATCAAAATGCCTTCGTTTTGGTGGAGTAGATCTGGATTCGTGGTGTTTAACTGAGTGCATATATGGATCAGTTATCATCAATTTGAAAGGAAATAGCTCATTTAAGAAAGAGCAGTAGTGCAGGAGTTTGCTGATGGAGAAGAATATAAACACCAAAAAATTCTGTTTCTGTGATGATACGCAATATTAACAATTATAAACACAAACTGCTAAGGAAATTATGTAATAACAGTGTATATTCATGTGAGTCGCATTTTTCATTATACCCTGCAGTATTATTTTGTATGTAAAACTGTACAGAGAAAAAAGCACTCCAAAGGAAATACAGCCAGGGCACAGGAGCAGGGGACCTGCTTTTGTAACTCTGTCATAAACTCACTCTGACTAATCTCCATTTCCTGTTACAGATATTTGACCATAGCCAGACCCACCCCTCTGGAGATACCCTGGGTATGTCCTGCCCCATGGACATCCTTTGAGTGTTCACTAAATTCTCCATGGAAATTTGAGGAGCCACGCCATCTGCTGGGAGGGTTTACCCAAAAGGGCAGAGCTCTGATGGCAATAACTCTGCTGCCATCGCTGCAGCTCTGTTTCAAGAAATGCCTCTGTGCCCACCTGTGCCAGCAGAGCCTGAGAGGCAGCCTGAGCACAAATCCTGCCACAGGCTGGTACACGTTCATGCCCTCAGAGAACACTTTCTGGGGCATTTTCAAGTGCACAGACACAAGTTCTTGTGTCAGCAAACTGTACAAGACAAGGATGAAATTTTCACCTTTTGTTTCTGTTCAAACCCTTTTTTATACCCTTCTTAGGCAATGTCAAAATTCTCTTTTTATATGCTATTAATATCTTGAAATCTTCTCCTTTTGTTGCAAAGCTATTATTGGCAGTGCACAAAACAGAATCTAGTTCAATACCAGTCAGACTCGTGATATGACAGGATTTAAACAAAAACAGCTCCTTCCAGTTTCATTTGAAAATATGACAAAGCCTGTTTATCAAATAAAACAAACCCATCTATCACCTTCTAATTGGAAGCCTTTTTTGCTAGCATGCCTGGTGCCTCACTAATCTGTACACAACTTTATATGGAAGTTAATAAATTATACAAGAGAACTAATTATACCTATTTGTCAAAAGATGAGATAGTTAAACTGAGGATTTAAATAACAAGCAATGAGCATTTTATCCTAATTAGTTTGACCTCAACTTTGGGGGACAGGGGAAAAGCAGAATACATTTTCCTGACTAATCTCTGAGTGGTAAGAGCTATTATCACACAGACAATACAAGGCTGAAAGGGCCACTGTTTCATCAAGCACTGGAACATGCATTTCTTTTCAAATCACAGTGTTCCATCCTGACACCAATCTCCCCAGCTGTCCAATCTGCTTATGGTAGAAGACCATGAAAGGGAAGAAGTTAACATTAAGCCATTTTATCCACTTCCCCTCTTTGTTACTCTGAAGTTATTTGTGCTCATACACTTATTAAAAATCTACCTTTGTATCTTCCAGCCTATTGTTAAAAACTCACAGAAACAAACAAAAGAAATAAAAACAAAGGAAGAAATTCTAAGGGATAGAATAATTTCCTCTAAGCATATGTAAAACAGGTCTAGGGATGAACAACTATCTGAAAGATATTCACCACTGGAACAGAAGAGGTGCTGACCAGCAATAAGAGACAAAGCAAAGAATGCCTACAATGCACTCAACACAGTGCCTGCATTTGGGTTTACCTGCTTGACTGCTGTGCCCAGAGCAGCACAGAATTCTCTCTTCAGGTTCCATCACCATGTGCTTTTCACTCCTCCTACGCTTAAGAAGGAAATTACATCAAAAGACACTGCTAACTTATGCATAAAACATATGTAGGTATATTTTCCAGAGTTCATATTTAGGTGAACCCTCTTCACCATAGTTTTGCTGTATGGATGCTGTATACCAAGTGACCAATTTAGCAAGGCTAAAACTGCTTTTATAATGAACTCTGAACCTTGAGTTGTTATGCAATACCTATGGCTCTCTAGTAGAGCACCTCTAGGGACGTAAAACAACAATAATCCATACTCCAAAAGAAACTAACAAGTCAACATTCTAATGCTAGTATAAAGTATCACTATAAGCTTCAGAATCCTAAGCCTCTGGTCTAAGCTAAATCTTCAGAAATAATTTTTACAAGAAAAATACGAGAAGTTGAAAGCCTGTCACGATGTCAAATCAAAAGTGATTAGAACATTTTGTTGATTGAGGCTTCCAGCCATATCCTAGGGACTGTTTGTCCAACCCCTGCACTGAGCAGCAGCGTGTGCCAGGAGCCCACTGACATCAAAGCAGGAGCTGGTGTGTGTGCTGGGCATCGTGGGCAGGCACAGTGGAAAGGCAATCTGACACATAACCTACAGCAGTGCAAGCGTGAAGATATACTCGCTAAATATTTAATAATGCCTGTCTTAGTTCTTCAGTTAACTAACCTTTTAGCCCAAGGAAGCCTAAAAATACATGTTTTACTTCTGCAAGCTACAGGTACTGTTAAAAAACCTGTATGGGCTGAAAACAGGCATGCAGGGAGTCTGAGGGCCTGAGCCAAAGCTGCCAGAAGTTGATAGCTGGCCATTTCACTGAAAGCCAAGTTTCAAGTACACTTCAGGACAGCCTGAGCTGGCAGTGCCACTGCATGAGGTAATTCTGCCCCTTCATCCCTTTCCATTCAGCCACCCATCTGTCTTGTTCCCATTCCTGTCTCACTCACTCACTCGTCCTGGTGCAAGTGTTGGCCCAATGCAGGGAGACACAAGGAATGCAACTGGCTGAGACAAAACTGATGGTGATGGAGGGCTGAAGAGGAGAGTAAAGGTTAGCTTTAACTACAGAGACTTTTCCCAATCCACATTACATCATAAATCTTTCCTTCTCTCAGAGTAGGAAGACAGAGACTGTCAACTGGAAGGCAGGTAACACTAATTAAATCTTCTGACCATTAATGTGTCAGTGCAGCCTTACTAAGGATAAACCAGGCTAACTCTGAATGTTTTGCCATTCTGTTTTCTTAAAAAATGCACATTTGTATCGCTGTTCCCTGCTTTTTATTACAACCAAAAGGAGAGAAATGTGTCTGTATGCAGAATTTATTTAGGAAGTACATTCTAAGATTTCCTTCTAGCAAAAAGTGTAAGAACTTTTTACAATTAAGCACACAAGCCCTGCTTTTTGATGAAATCCAGGGACTGCTGATCAGTTTCTAAAGAGAAAGAATTTTTGTAACGAGAAATAGGAAGAAATTGGTATTCTCTCCGTTCAGTCATTACAATTCTCATTGGCTGTTTATTAACTTAACGTTTCCTGCCTTACAACATGAACCAGACAAGTCTACATGTAGTTTTTTTGGAGCTGGTTTTGAGAAAGAAGAGCAGGAGGAAACAGATGATATTTACTGCATCATTTTAAGATTCAATCTGGATGAATCAAAACGAGTCATCTCCAGCTCATCTTCCTGAGCCAGGAAGTATATGAGGATGTTTAAACGTAATTGAAAAATTCTTCATTCAATTCTGCAAAGAAAATTCTCCTTCCAGCATAGATCAGTCATCCACAGTCACAACCCTTAACCATTGGCTGTGACTCTCTAAAGATCCTAAACCACTTTACACAGGAATATCATTTAGTCAAATGTTACTGTGTGGGATTTATGCAGCTAATTCATCCTGTTGAAGTGGTATTGTCCTCCAGAGCATTTTGAGTTCTGTACCTGTTTCCCCACACACTCTGTTCCTTCTCACTCCGCTAGGGTTGACTGACTCAGAAAACACTCTGCATTCTACTGTCCAAGTCATAAATAAAAATACTGATTAATATGAGACACAGAATATTGACAAGCCCTCCTTGATATATAACCATGTTCTGACATTAGGCTATTTAAATATATTCTTGAATTTTTTTTCTGACCCCTTCTATACCCACCAGGCAGTAGACACCTCTAGACCACTTTTCCTCATCTGAATCAAGAAAACACTACATGAATACAGTGCAAGAAACTTGAGCCAATCAAGGTCTATTGTATCTAATGCTTCTCTCCTCACCACCTGACCTGTAACATGGCTGCACAAAGAAATTAAATGGATTTGTCACGATTTGCCCTTGAGAAATCTGTTCACTTGGTAACAGATCTTGCTAACTGGCAAGATGTCTATCCAATTATTTTGTGCTAGATTTAAGCCAAACAGACTGGTCTTTAATTACCACCTCCTCCTTTCCCTATCCTCTCCTGAAGTAGTATATTTGCTTTTCCCCAGATACCACTTTCTCCCCTACACAGCTAATTCTTTAAATGCCCTAAAATTAATCACATCAGGTCCAGCTTCCTTGAAAACACTTAAGAACTACACTTAAAGCTAGAAAATTTCAGCACTTATTTTTGCCTTCACATAAATCCTTCAGTACAGAAGAATCCCTTGAAGCAGCTAAAAAAATGTTTTCAACATACAAAACTCCTAAAAGAAAGCACAAAGTGGCAGTCATGTGTCTTAAGAAAACTTTATTCCTATTCAGCAGATATTAAGATCAAGAGAAGCAGTGGCTTATATCGACAAAAATGATTTATAATTTTGAAGCAATTGAGACCATAACTTTGCACTTGGGTCTCAAGATATTTTAGATGTGTATTTCAAGATCTCCCTCCCACTACTTGAGTTCTATTGTTCCATTTTTGGAAAGTAGATCATAATACTAACACTTCTACTTTACCACCCTTAAAACGGTCTTTCTAGGGACCAAAATAATCAAGATGCAGTTAAGAGAAACTTGGGTTTAGTCCTAGAACTGTGTCGTTAACTCAAGACCTCAGAAATCTCATCCTTGTCTTTGCTTTCTCTGACTGATGATGTTGGTATTTCTGATAGGGTTGTGCAGAGTTTTGAACCTCACAGTTCAAAAGAGAGAGGTCAAAAAAGAGAGGTCACTGGGTATAGGGAGCCTTGTTTCACATCCAGGGTAGGACAAGAACCAAACTCCCTTCTTCTCTTTCCCCTTGTAAAAACACATCTGATCTAGAAGGAACAAGCCCCACTAGGACAACAAAACAAATTTCTGACAGCCTAACACCTTCTCTAGCTACTGCAACTACTCCTTACTGGATTACACATGGTCACTATGATAAACAAATAATTCTTGGCAAGTCCCTGCTACCAAACATCCAGAGATGGAGATGTTTCCTTGTTGGAGCTACACTGAATTTAACCTCTCCATTTGTTCTTCACATACGACTTTTCTGCTCACACCAGTCCTACAGATGCCAGAGCAAATGACTCAGCCCTTGCACAGTGATAGCTGACTGACTACCAAATCATCAGTCTGAGTCTTTTTTGGGTGTGTTTTTTTGCCAAAGTTGCTGTGGTTTGAATATCAATTTTTGGCTTAGATCAGCTTAAAGGTACTTAAACAATTGCATTCAGTTGATCCTAATGGAAACAACCCTGAAGTATTGCATTAAGGACATGATGATATCACAGAGTAAACTCTAACCCACGTGAGACAAATAGAGCTATTACAAATAACTGCTCTAAACTGCCTGAGCCAGCAGAAGGGGTAAGTGTCGAAGACCTGAGGCAGTAATCATCCTGTCCAGGAGAATGCTGCACAATGAATAAGAAGAGAAATCAGAAGAGAACACTGGATATTATTTACATACATGCCATATAACAACTTCTTTAAGAATATTTGCAATTAAGAAATACATTTGCTTAACAGCTAAAACAAACAAAAATACCACCAAAAAAAAAGTATCAATTCCATTTTCAAAGGGGCAATCTCTACCTCATCTATCCAACATTAAATACTCCACTTAGTCTTCAATGCAAAGTAGAATATTTATTTTTTTCGTATTTTGAAAGAAACTCAAAGGAAACCAGCACAACACTTTACTAAAAGGAAAGACAAACTCATTTTTCTAATTGTCTTTTCCCAAAGAAAACTCCCCTTATTACAGTATCCAATCCCCATACCCTCATCTCTATAATTGTTATTGAAGAGACATTTTGCAACTGGGATTCTTAATATTTGCTGCGGTTATTGCAGATTGTATAAATAATGTAACAGTGCATTTCTCTTAGAAAACATAAAACTAGTTGCTTCAGCCCTCTGGTGACTTATTCTCCTCACTTGACTCTACCTCACCAGCAGACAGATGCATTTTTCTTACAAGGAGTATAATTCTCTAGAGACACCAGCACTGCCCCAGCTAGAAATTCTGCAAAATGCCTACCATTATAACTTTCTTCAGAGAAATGGAATATCACAAACTTGACAGGGAACAGGAACTTCTGTTCACTCCTGAACTATCTTTTGTCACTGCCAGTTGAAAAATATTTCAACTGAATGTAGCCTAGACTATAGAGCAAAAGACAGAGCAGGAAACCCACTCAGGGCTATTTCCACTCACGTTCTCCTACAAAAAAACTGCAGTGCTACTTACATTGCATGCAATAAATGAACAAAAATTGCTGCTGATGTCAACCCAAAGACTACAGACGTTGCAAGGTCTGAAACATGACTTCATGTTACTCAATAACTACAGACTAAGGCTGATGAGGTTTACAGTCAAGAAAGCAAAGAAAATCAATAAACAGAGTAATAAATAGCTTGCCTGTATAGTACATGTCTTTCACATCAAAGACATAAAGGAGGGACAAAAACTAGAGAGAATTTTGTCCTCAAAGTGAACTGCAACACAGCACTTGACTGGAGCTTGTTTCTCACTGATACATGCTCCTCCTACTTCTGTGGGCAGGAGTAAACAATAGGTAAAAGCTATTGAGCCATTGTGTTAAAGTTCTGGCTTTACAGTCTATTGTCTCTATTAACTCGGTGGTAATTAATTACAACCTATACACTTAATTACAACCAGTTAAAGAAATGTAGTGCAAGTCTGTAAACAAAGCTTGGTCAATTTGAGGTAATGGGTAGTTGGAGCTAAATGAGATTTCTACTCAACTATGTTCATATGTAGCATGGTCAACATACTCAATAGCACAGCATGAGGTTCCAGAGGATTCTTGAAAACTCCATGTGGAACTGGTTCCCAAAACAATCTAAAAATTTGTACTTCTTTAGGCCGACAAATAATATCCTTACAACAGTGGACTTAGAGAAACTTGCTGCAGGACTGACTTAGGTTTTTTTTATTTGAGGGAGTGTTTCTATGTTCACTTAGGTGAAGCTTCACTCCAGGTTACCAGAAGGTCATACTGACTAAATAAACACAGCACATCTAAGGAAAAGAAATTATATCAAGACTTTTGTTAAATTTACAAGAGGAAAGTGATGGACATCTGTTAGGAAACAATTTGGGGTTTGCAGTGAAAACTAGTGTCTATGGGAGCACATTTCACTGCCTGCAGTTTGAGATCCAGCTCATAACGCCAGTGTTTCCAACCCAACTGAACTCTGAAAGGCAAATGCAGCACAAGGGCCACAGAAGGTCTAAAGGCAGGAAGGAAATGATACTGGAGGGGTAGAGGATCACTTCCCTCAAGCACTTGCACAATAATCATCATTAGATTGTCCCTGGATTTCTGTCTCCTCATGCAGTCCTTGGGCTGTGGAGTTGATTACACTTATTACCAATTCAAGGTACAATTCAGTGAAGGTTTATGGATTCCAATGTAATGAATGTCATACTCTCCCAGACATGACAGCTGATATTCCAATCTTTCCCTTCACTTGCTATTCCTGTCCCTATTCAGCCTACAGCTTTCCTGAGTTTCTCTGGCCTTTGAAACTAATAACTCACACTACTTATTACTGCTTACTACTTTGTTTCATTTGCTTTATTAGTGATCAAAATACTGCTCTCCCAATAACTCTGTTTGAGTCCACATGTACCATTTTAACTTTCCCTTTGGACAAGTGTAATATGCTTTAAAGTCATATTAAAAACCAGATATTTCAATATAGTCTACATAATTACTTTCTGGGACAGAAACACAGTTTCAGTCTTCCACAAATCCACACATATCCTTAAGCACTTGAGCTAAATAGAATGAATCTTAGTTTGAGAACTGCAATTGCTATTCCTTGTTAATCCCTAGTGTAAACTCCTAAGCACTCAGCCTGTCCAGGAAATATGTATTGGTCTAACAATTCTTTTTCAACACTAAGACAGCTACAGGCAATGTTGCTTGGAAAAGCACAGGGTATAAATGGAATGTTGGCTGATTAGTTTCCATTTATCAAATCAATTTTCTTCCCCTAGAACATACTCAGTTAAATCCTGAGGAATTATCCCATATATGGTACCATAATAACGTCCCCTCCTGACCTTTGTGGCATGATACTTGAAGTCAACATGGCAGCATCATGTTTCAACATTCAAAATCACATATTTCCCATTAACCAATAAGTCAACAGATTACTAATATATTTTTCATGGTGAGCAAACATTAATGCCATTATGGCAATGAAAGCAAATGCTTGGCTGTTTGTTTAAGAGCCTGCCCAGAGGTGCTGGAGCCAGTGCAGGTCAGCACCCAGAGAGGGATGCTCACAAAGAACACAGGAGTGCAGCAAGAACACAGTCATGGCACATTTGGAGCTTTGTGCCTTCCCCCCCAGCCCGCTCCGAAGGCACTCGTTTTATTCTCAGGTTCAGAACATGGATCTGACCTGCACAGGGAGCCTGATGGGACAGGGAGCTCAGCTTAAGTTTTTCCCCATGACAAAAGCATCCTTCCAACAGTCCCTTCAGATATTTTTTTTTTTTAAAAGCCACCTCAATATTATTAACTGAAGTTTACCTAACACTGCACCATCAAATGCCCTAAATTTAAAGTGCTTGTTGGTCTCACTCTGCTTGCCAGAACAAGGTTCCCAGGGATATAAACAGCTGGTACTTTCTGTGATTACACAACTTACTAATAAACAAAACAATTGCATCTTTAGGTGTTAATCTGCTTTTTCACAGATCATCACTCAGTTTTCCTTTGAATCTTGGAACATTTTCTCAAATCCACCTTTGCTGACAAGTTATTATAACTATTTAGTAGCAGAAGTTTTTCAAATGGTAGATTTCTGTCTTCTTGTTTACACCTACGAGAACATTTTAAGGTTATTTTTCAATTGTTAAGATCTACTGTTTTATGTGTCTCATCACCACAGCCTTAAAAAGTCAGACAGACTTCATGAGTTCCTTTGGAATTTTGTCTTTCATCATCAAAAGCACATGCTGCTTTATATAGCTATGCATAACATTTCTCATTTTTTCCCCCAAAAGTTCGCAATTTTCAGATCTGCCATTTCACAAGTGGTTTGAAAAACACTATCATAGTCTTATTTTTAAACCTACAGCAAGGATTTCACAGAGCACTAGGCGCACACATAGGTGGGATGACTGTAACAGAGTTACACTGATAAATTAAGGTAGTTTAGAACCTGAGCTTTGTGCTCACCTTGCTTTAAAACTCATCTGCACATGTCAGCCAAGGCACACCCTCCCTCCAGCCCGTACCCTGCTTTGTGCTAAAGGTCACAGACCAAAGGAAGGGAAGGATCAGATTTTCTGGTGTGTCCATACATCCAACTTGAATTTAGTGTACAGAAATCCACATTAGATGAAAGCAAAGCAGTTCATGTGGGAAAGCAGTTACGCTGTAGCAAGATGGTAATGAAGGATAAATCAGCCCATAATAAAGACTTCTGGAGTGATGTCTTAAAAAAGTTACTTTCAGTACTCAGCTAATCTTGTTTGTTTAGATGCAGTATACAAATGCACATTTTGCTTGTCTCTCTGTCATAGGTTATGTCTGAAACCTACTAAAAAATAGATATATTTACAAAGAGGGGCAGTACATGTAGCACATTTTACCCATTACTACATCGCCTTACATTCACAAGAACCGTTTCATTAATTTTCATGTTTAAAAAAGGCCAAGAAAAGCAAAACATGCCAATATGATCCTGTAACTATACAATATTAAACACTAAGACCAGACTCTTGGTCTTACAACACAAAGATTTCTGCCTCCTTAGTATCATGACAACATTTACCCTTCGAAGTCTTTGTGACCTTTTGTTAAAGATGTGGGGGCTAAAGGAAAACATTCAAAGCCTTGAAAATGTAAAGAAATAAATGAAGCTTTCTTTTTAGAAAAGCAGCATTTCTTTCCATTCCCTTTAGCTAAAGGACACGGGAAGGGAAACAATCTTTTAGACAGTAATAACAATTCTTAATATATTAAAAGTTAAGGCATGTTGAATGTTGGTTCAGCTTCTTTGGAAGTAACTTGGTTATAGGCAGAAAGAAGATAAGAACCACTGAAAAACCAGAGGACACTGTGGTATTGACATATTCAGATTCTCTCGAGGAGAAATTCAAAGGTAGCACAAAATGACGTCAGCTACTTCAAAATCTGGCAAAATTACACCCGCTTTAGGTTCAAGACAGAGGCTTTCTCTGACTTTTTTATCATGCCAGAAAACTGCAGACATGAAACTCTCTGTATTAGGTAGCTTTGGCTTTTTGCTTTCAGTGTGTTTAAGAGCAAATTAAGGCAAACCCAAGAGACAGAAGGAGGCGCATGAGATGCACAACAACAACAACATACAAGAGGATAATCAGGATATGACTGAGACCTGTAAGGTTAGGCATGAAAAGGTCTTGCATCAAGATCACCATGTTGCAAGGGCAAAAGCAACTGGTAAAAGGACATGGGGACTCCAAGGATAATAAGAGCACTGTCCATAGGAGCAGATGTTGATCCATCTGGCATCAAGTTGCAGCCCTCCCTGAGCATTGGCCACGTGCAGTACTGCATTCCTCCGTCGGGCTCACCATGCAAGCTGAGCTCCTCACACACCTGTTTGGTTAACCCCGGGGTCTCAAAAGCCTTACACCTTCTTGAGTGGACTATCCCAGTGCACCAGCAACTGCCAGCTTGTATCAACTCACTTGCACAATGCTTTTTGTCCAGCCAGCCTCATGAGCGCTCATCAACAAGTGCCCGTTTGGCCCTGATCCATTCAGATGGTGCAAGCCTGCCTTCAATGTGCAAATAAGAACATTTACCTTGTAAGAAGTCTCTGGTTTTGCCATCAATGTTTACAGAATTTTGCAGGGAGAGGATATGATCTCAGTATCAACACAGGTTAAAACTCTTCACTGCCCTTTGAAAAAGTCCACGTGTCTCCTTTGGTACAATTGCACATTTTGGGAAAGGAAACTGTGATGATGGGTTGCCTGTGGGGGAATGGCATGTGCTGCACAACACTTCCCAGAGCAAGATCCTGGAGCCTAAGCACACAGAGGTGCTGCATAAGAAGTACTTAAATAAAAGGAGGAAGTAACACATGTTATAGCTCTTTTTAATTTTTTATGGAAATACCAGCAAGAACACTCAATGGCTGTCTCTCTTCCTCTTCAGGAAAAGAAGAGTCTCAAACTAGTCACTGAAATGGTTTTGTCCTGTGTCAGGTTTGAACTTACAGCAGCATCAGAAAACAAAAACCTACAGTGTTTTCATAGCCACATATTCAGTTTAGAACCCACCACCTCCTTCACCTTCTGAGCAATGTCAGAAAGCTGTCCATCAGCCACAATGTCCTCTGCCTCAGACCGGCACAGCTCAACGACGGGTCTCAGAGTGTTGCATTTCAGACAGCACTTGGCAAACCTAAAGGAAGAAAATCTGTTATTTTGGCGAGACTGCAGTTCACAAAGCTAGAGTGGCACCAAGTGGTGAGAGGATGAATTTGGATCTTGTTATGTGTATTTTTTCAATCACACTAGAAGCCACACTTAAGTTACTATACGATGGTTCGGCAGCTCAGTTTTACCGGGGAGCCCAGATTTTTTGGAAATCCTACTTAATCCACACACACACACAAAAAATAACAAAGGCAGAACGTCCCACAGAGGACTCTTAAGCAAGTAAACTTCAGAATTACTAGTTATACAAAAAGCATCTGAATGCCTTCAGTAATGAGTAGGAAGTGAACAAAGATATGCTAATTTTCATGATCAGATACAGCCACAATTAATCTTTATCTGACCACCTGACTTTCAACACTCAAGGCTACCCTATCCTCCACACTGGAGCCATTGCATCTTTTGCTACATTTTAAAAGCAGCACCTTTGTATTCATTTGCCTCCTTTCTACCATATGTGACATGCAAGCCACCTGCATTCTTAAAATGTCTTGCATGCTGTCACTTCTCATAAGACCTCAGAAACAAAGGAACAAACAAAAACAAAACAAAACCACCACCACCAACACAACAAAAAGACCCACCAAGCCACAAACAGCCCATACCAAGGATACTGTGTGCCTTCAAAGATCACATCAGGAAAAGAATATTCCCCTCTGCTCAGCGATAATAACCATACACTTCATCTCACTCTTCTCCCCAAAATACACCAAGACTTGTAATCAAACCCAAGGAACAGAAGAAGACAGATGAGTAGTTCTGTGAATAATAGCTTAAAAACCTCAAACCAGAAAACTACTAAATCTCCCCATCCCCCACTCCCATGCTGTTCTTCTCAATAAAAAATACCCTACAGCTATTTCAAGGGCATCAGTACATTTTTTTCTATACAAAACGAGAGATTGTTTTCATCATGCATTTGTACTGGCTAACACCTAATAGGAGCTATTATTTACCCAGACAACTGACAAAAGTGCTCATTCACATGGAAGAAAGTATTTGATGTTAAACATTTGTTGGCTACTTTGGCCCAGTTTTTCAAGTAGTGAAAGGCAATTTCACCTTTTGCTTGGTTTAACTGGTATGCTCAGCATAGAAAAATCATTATCATGGGAACAGTAACTAAACCTAAAACTGAATGAATATGCTCACAAATCTAGAAAAATAAAATGTGATTACTACTGTGACCAAATCCTTTAAAAGATAGGAATAGGAGGTACATATAATTAAAAAATCACAGACAAGGTCAGTTTAGTAAATTACAAGTTATTTCAAGATCTCCAGTAAAACAAGTCCTGGAGAAATGAGGAACTGAAAAGTGAAGCCATATCAAAACATTTGTTGCATTTGATGCATCCCAGTGACCATGGGCAGGTTTACAACATACCACTAATGCAAAGATGACAGCCCAAGAGTGCAGCTGGGGTGAGACTTCACTTAAGTCATGTAAAAAACAACAGAGCCTCTGAGGTTCATGGAGCCAGAAAAGTTCTTGGAGCTTTTGACCCCCTTCAGTTGCACAGGTTGTCAGTAACATGATCACAGTAACAGCATAATCAGGTGGTTTTGACTTCCAGGTAGCAATGCCCAATCTTCACTTCAAAAGAGATGACAGAAATGTGAGCTATGAAGATTTCTACTACACAAAAACACTAAATGTCTCTTCTTGCTTTTTAAAATTTAACTTCAAGGTCAGGTGGTTACATTCTGTGTGTGAACATCCCAACTGCAAATTAATGCTTTGTCCATAAGCTCAGCTTTCTTTCTTACTTTTAACAGATGGCAGTAATGTTGATCTACACATTAACAGCAACTGATTTCCAATTCCAAAACAAGAGAAATGATCTTTGTATCATTTCCCACAGAGAGGTAATTAATGGATATTTGCAAGCTGCTTGGAGATCCTCCAGTAAGGGTGGGGTTTTTTGTTTGCTTTGGAGTTCTTTCTGTGGCAGGTTTTTCTCTTCTTCTAACTGCTGTGCAATATTTACAGCCTGTATTTCTCAAAGTGTAGCACAGTTTGCTTTTTTGAGATTTCTTACACCTCATTTCATCCTCTCATGCTTAAGAGCAAGTTTCACTGAGATTCACTGCATCTGAGACATCACCATCTTCACTTTCTGTCCCGGATCAAATAGGTTTCTCCACCCAAACTCAAACCTTTCTAAAAGCTAGACAATGAAGACTGAAGCTATGCCGAGGGCCATTCCTTCATCACTTCACCATCTTCCCCAACTCCACCCATTTGTCCAATTTCAGTATTGGCAAGTTTTGTGCTTAGACTATAAAAACTTTAGGAATAAATTATGAACTTCACGTAGCATATTTGTACCAAGCACAACAGCCTCCCAATCTAGGGAACAACAGTTCCTGCTAATTTCTATTTGTTATGACAGCTTTGAAAGGAACAGGTAATGGGACTGTGTTGTCTGTAAAGACAAAGCTGCCCTGGTTGCTTCTACTTTGGTCACTATAAAAAATGAGGGGAAAAGGCAAAAAAAAAATATCCTGGTGTCCACTGAGGTTAGCATGCAGTCTTTTTTAAACTGTACAAGTATGGTTCCCTGGAGAAGTGGAAACTCATAATATTTTACAATAGCACTCATCTCCTTAGAGATACAGCCACTGGTAGGGAAGTGTTTGAGAATAAAAAATACTACCTACCAATTTATTGTAAATGAGAAGTTGCATGTTGTGCTATATTTTGAATGCTTTCATGAATGAGCATTTATTCTGGGATAAGTGGATATGGATGAATAGCTGACTAAAGCACCAACTGCTTTTTTAAAAGAAATTATCTGAAATCAAATCTTCTTTGTTGGATGAAACAAATTGCAGAGGGAATATTTAACCATGTAAGGAGAAAATCCATAGATAAGGTACCACAGACTACCCTTAGAGTTGTCTTTATCGCTTGCTTTTTCACAAAAGTTTCTAATGGAGTGTTTTGTCTAACTAACAAAATACACTGTCAGGAATAGCCTGTGATACAGATTTCTTGACAATTAGGCTTTAATGATAACCAAGTGCTGGCATTTGGACTGTTTGGCAGATAAAACTTGTTTGCTCAAGAGATCTCAAGCCAACTTCACCTTTTTGTGCTAAGGCAGAAAAATCTACTGTAAATCACTCAGTGGGTTTAGCAGCATTTTTGACTGCAGCTGGTAATATTGACTTCACAGGCTGTGATGATGGCTCTCTTTCAGGTCAGGCATACTTGTTTTGTCACATTTTTTGTCTACCTTCCTCAACTCCCATTTTATGGTTTTATTCCAAGTTTAGAGTACACATCCTGACATTACCACAGTAGAATTGACAACTGCATTCCAAGATATTGTTTACTATGACAAATTATCTGTATTACATGTGCTATGCACAACCCACCTCTTACATCTCCTTTAGCTAATTGCTGGGGAAAAAACCTCTTGGTTTTTGCTAATAACCACTTGGCACAGAGATACACAATGCAAAGACTAAAGGATAGCAGAGCAGAACGGGTCATTCAGTTATTGCTGTCATATATACCATGCTTGGTTTTATTTAATTTGTTTTCAGAGAGCATTACAACTAGCTGAAACATATAAGAGGCTACTAATTATCCTTCTTGAAAGAAAAGAATTATAATGAGTTTCTCATAGAAGTCCATCTACTCCTCCTAGTTCTGTCTAATCACTTGCTACTTGTCTGCAACTGGATTTGGTCTCATACATAACAATAATAGTGACAGATGTTTTTCTGCCAGTCAAACTTAAAATTCAAACTTCAGTTGATTCTTATTAGTAATCTACAATTTCCTCCATAATTAAGGCTTCAACTTTGTTCACATTAACAAGTTCAATTTTGACCTCCCACTCACATCTATTAATAAAGGAAAACTTAAGTGATACGTGAGAACCATGGCAGAAGAAGCATTTTCCTTCCAATTTAGAGTAAAATGAAGGAGGAAATTCCAATTTATGGCAATGCCTTATAGATGTTGCTACATATAGTAATCTGTCACTTTACTGGAGGGAGAGGAAGAAAGCAATAGAACTTCACTGGACTGAAAGCACGTTCTCATGCCTAGAATTGAAGCTGAGAGAACAGAAGTCTGATTTGAAATCTAATTGACAGCTGCTTTACTAAGATCAGGACAGACTATGGGCTAAGAAATAACACGCAACAAACAAGCACTATATTTATCTTCCCTCTACTTTTGCCTCATTAAAACAACCACCTTCTTCCAACCACCACCAGTAAGACCCAAAGAGCAGCAGAAAATTTTTGTAACACAGCAGAATCGATCAGGATGAACTGAATGCAGCCTAATGATAACTGATTTATGATGCTTCACTATTAAAGGTACTCACTGGTTTTCTAAAAATTCCTCTTTGGGCAGTGTCTAACAGAGAGAGAAGGAAGGTGAGAAGATGTAGTTTAATGGATTTATCTACTGAAAACCTAACGCACAGGGGCAATATTTTGTTACCCACAGTCCAATTTTAAAAGTTATTAAGATTTTAATAGGCTCACTAGATGGCTGTGTTGACTCTGACAACCTAATTTAAGCTCACTGGTGGTTTCAGAGATGCTGCATTAACTGTTGGAGCTGGCCAGTTTAAATAAACTCCTTGCTTCAAACAGCCACAAACCAAAATAACAGAACAGCTCAGGTTAGAGGATTTGAAAACAAGTGAGGGACCTGAAGAGGCAATATAGAGCCAGGAGCCATAATAAATTTCTAAATAGACCTGTCCTTGCTATGCAGGACAGAAAGCACCAAGGAACAGCCTTTTTAAGCCACTGAAGGGGGAAAAGAATTAATTAAATCTTGGTTTTCTTTCTGCATGCATCACACTGAACAGTAGCAGGGAGACTGAAATACAGCTAAGGAAGATGTAATTTGAGAATTTTTTTTTTTTTTTAATAAAAACCTTTGTTTTATTCCAGAACTTGCGGTTACTCAAAACTCACTCAGATAGAAGTCATGAATTAAAACTTTGGTTGCTGAAATGATTTCTGTGCAGCTTTTACTTTTCAATAGTGAGGGGGGAAAAAAATTGCTTTCTGTTAGTGGGTTTTGTTGTCTTTTTCCTTTAAATCATTTGTTTTCCTCTCACCAGCAACAAAATAAAAAGGAAGAAACTTAAACAAAATCTTGGTATGAAGATTTCAACAGCAGTATACTTAATTCCAGTATTTTTTTATAAATTAAGAATTATATAAACTTATAACTGGTAATTAATATTCTTCAAGCTGCTAAAAAGCATTTAAGAGTGACATTTATTACAACAGGTTAAGATTTATTTATTACAACAGATTAAGACTAAGGACAGATTAAGACTCTCTATTTATCAAGAGGATAATTTACTCCCTTACTAAAGGTCTTTCTGAACATTTGAGAGCAGCATGAACACCTCCAGCAGAAGCTTTGGAAAATAAAATACAGTCAAAACACTTGTCCACTACCTCTTTTACATCAGCAGCTGTGAGGTTTTCATTGAGAAATCATTTCTGGAAAGACAGATGATGTGCCAACTCAAAGTTATCATTAGATATTACTACTTATTATTCATCTGAATCTACTCTTTGCACACTACTTTTAACTGCTTTGCATTCCACCCTGACAGAACATCACATTTTCCATCCTGTGAACACAAGGCAGAGTGAGATCTTTAGGAAATGCTAACACAGCTACTTCTACCTAAACAAGATCCAAATGCTTACAAATCAAAACAAAAATAAATTAAAAAAAAAAGACAAAAGNTCTGAATCTACTCTTTGCACACTACTTTTAACTGCTTTGCATTCCACCCTGACAGAACATCACATTTTCCATCCTGTGAACACAAGGCAGAGTGAGATCTTTAGGAAATGCTAACACAGCTACTTCTACCTAAACAAGATCCAAATGCTTACAAATCAAAACAAAAATAAATTTAAAAAAAAAGACAAAAAAAGTAAGACCACAAGGCTGAAATGCTGGCCCCAACACCAACCTGCCCTCCCTCCTACTGTGTGGCAGGTGTTAATAGCTAAGGGGGATTTCCTTTCAGCTCTATGAAACAGTGAACCTGTTCAACAAGTAATTCCTGTTAAGGGCTACTAGGTCATTTGAAATAATTCAAAACCTGTCTTTTTACCTTGAGCACTTTGGTCTAACCCTGTATTTACTTGAGTATTCCCAGTGTTTAGGAGTCTCAGTTTTGTTGCCAATACTTCCTGGCTTCTCCCTGTTAGTTGCCGTCACTGGGTTCACAACTCCTCTACTGGTTTAGGGTCAACTGCTTCACTATGTTTACACATAACATTTATTTGCAAATGAAGTGAAAGAACCAGAATTTTCCCTGGATGTCTTAATTGCTATCCTGACTTGATAAGGAAAAAGAAAATAGGCTTTGGTGTATCATACCAATCAATGCATAAAATGTTCAATCTAGTGGTAAGAATGGAAGTTGACAAATCCGGTTACATGCACAGTTGTCTTAATCCCATATTTTCATTTGATCACAGGCCAGTATTACCAGTGTGAAGTTGAAGAATTCTTGCAGGAGAAAATTAAGATATCAAGGTTCCTCCCAAACCCTAATGAAGACCCAAGGACACAATATCGATCCCTTTTAAAATCCCATTAACTCTTCCAATATATCCCCTGCTAACTCTGGATGGTCCTGTCCAGCCCGCATTCCCTGGTATCCTGCTCTTTGGCCTCAGTCAATCCTGTAGCAATGTTTTGTCTTCCTCACACCATTGTGTTCTACGCTTCTTATACAACACTCCCCTGGTGAGGGGGGTTCAAAGCCATCACAATATGACACCAGTACTGTCCTGGGGCACTTGACTTCATGTCATCTTTCCTTATTATTGATTTGTTTTCTTTGTTCTGGGCTCGGTTTTGCTTGCGACATTTATCTCAATGAAGACAGGAATAGGATGACAATCCTAACATTTATATTCTAGAGGCAAAGTTCAGAGGAGCGCCTTATCTGCTCCTGCTTGTTGGTAGTGAGGCTTCTGCCATCTCAGAGTTCATCATGCACATACAGAAATGTGAATTCTGCTTATTTCACCCACAAGCCCTCAGGTGAATTTGATTCATTGCAGCCTAAGGCAGACGCTCTTACCTAAGTTCACCTGGTTTTTCCATTGAAGTTGCTGCCTAACAAGGCGTCCATTATTGTGGTGGCTAACAGCTGGCCTGAAGATCTCATGGTAATAAATAATCCTAATTTTATAACTGAAATATAACTACCTTAATTATACAACTACTGTAATTCCACAACTACCTCCATTATGTAACTCCACCCGTCTGGACCGCTGGGGAGCGGGCTGGAGATGCGGGCAGCTATTGGCCGGTTGGCTGAGTGGCAGCTGGCTCAGCCAATCAGGACTAACCGCGCGGCCCTCCAACACCATATAAGGAGACCAGCAGTGGGCAGGGCTGGCTGTCGGCGCGTGGCCCTCGCGCGCTCTGTCATGGGCCCGTCTCCAACATCAGCGACACAGCATCAGCACGTGTCAGCAGCTGGCAAAGCTCTGAGACACCGGAGCTCCAGGGCGAGCTCCAGCCCAAAACACACACCTCCAGCTAGAGAACACTGAGTGTCGCTGAAATGACCCATCAGAGGGACTGCTCTTTTATCAGAGCAAGGGACAGCAAAAGGAAAGGCTGGTGTCCTCGCAGCAGCAGCTCAGAACAAACATTATTATTCATATTGCAACATCAAACACAAAGATGTGCAGCTTTCTTGAAACACACAATGAAAGTACTGAAGATGATTTAAATTAGCAGATGCTCAGTTGTTCAGCAGCAGAGGACCAATTCCACCTTCACACGTTTAATGCACATCAAACCTAAATCACACCAAAAGCCAAGCACTTACATATTAGTGATTTGATTCAGTCTCACACACAAATTTCATATAGCACTCCAAAGACACATAAAGTCTCATTTGAAGTACAATTGCATCTTCCGTTTAATTCTCCTCATCTCTCTAAACAGAAATCAGAAATGACCAAAGTCCAGGGAGCTCTGCCAAGTTTCTCTAAACAGGAAACATTTTATTAACCTCATCAAAACATCTCCCTTCCCATGCTTACTGTTCAACACCATATTTTATCCTCCTCTTTTCAGCACTGAACCACAGCTACACTGCCCTTTGTTCCTTAGCACTACAGCGAATCTGGATACACCAGCCCAATCTACAGCACCACAGTACTCAGAAATTCACTTCTGCCTTGTAGAAGTGCTCTGTCCTTTGCAATACAAAGAAGTAGAAAATGTAAAACTGTGCAAACCACATGATACAGCAGATAAATATTAATACACTATATAGTCCTAAACCGACTTCATAGGGTAAGCCACACCTCTAAGATTGTTCTCAGGGAAAAGACATGCATACAAGTAATGGCCTTCCTCTTCCTGCTATTTGATAGAATCCCTTTTCAAGATAATTCAATGAAGAGCATGCTCTGTCATGTAAACTGATCATTAATCCGATTACATGACAGAAATGGATATTCTCCTGCTTCTGCTATTGTCTCCCAACACCAGGCAGGACAGAAAACAGAGATCTCCTCTAACCATCACACGCACATCAAACCCAGCAGCCCTGAACACCAGTGCCATGATTGCAAAGTCGGAGTGCAGGAATGTGGAAGTTAAGGATGCTGACTGTGACAGCACACAGATGGACTGTATGCTTCATCAGGAGACATCATCAAAACAGGATTTTATTTTTGTTTTAAACAAGATTAGGCAGAGAAATAAAGGGTTACCAGAAGAACACAAATTTGGAAATCAACCTCATTATATAAGTGGATTCTGGATTCAGAGTTCAGACATGCCTTATTATTAGGGTTCAAGCATTTGTTGCTGCATTTTCTTTTACTGTATACACACAGGGAAGTACTAAAGGTGTTACTTTTAGGAAATTATAGACAATAGAGAAGTATTTGTCACTGCTCGAGAAGACAGTGACAAACTTGCTTTCTATCAATGTGGTTTCAGAATGGAGACTTTCCCTTTTGCTGTTTATGTTCTTAATAAATCAAATACTACAGAAGGGGTTTGCTCCTCTTCCCTGCATTTAGACAACAATCAAATAAGCTGAAACATTCCTACACTTAATTTCCACATACAATTCCTCCTGAGATGAAAAAGGTGGGATGGCAAGAGCTACAGCAACAGCAGGCCAGGCCAACTAACACAAGTGCTGCAGGGACTGAACTTTGGATCTGAGATAATTCTCAAGGAAGGCATTTCTCAGAAGCTGGCAGAAGATTACAGGACAATTCCAATGACCAAAACTGAAGAGATATTTTATACAGTACAGTACACATATGACAGGACCTGCAGTCATCCAGCTCTTCTGGTGTGGTATCCCGAGCCATTTCTTACCTTTTGTAATAATTGGCACTACAATAAATATACTATACAAGGAAAAGGGAAACTGATATAAAATATTCGTTTCTGATGACGTTGAAACCCTTTAGTTGCCTTAAAGGGTATTAGCAAGGCACACCTCAAAGATAAGAGCAAGACATTGCTTGCTGTACACACATATGAATTATTGATTCTGGGAAACCTGTACAAGAACCAGTGTGGGTCTCCTGAAAGCATAAGCAGTCAGAAAACACACTAAACCGACCATCTGCTCCTCTCTCATAACATGAAATTAAGTAATTTATTTATTCAGCATCTAAACCCTCTCCCTTCTCTTCATATTAGTCAAGGATAATTATGCTACATCCAGATGTAGTTAACATATTTTGTGCCCAAGTAAGTCATGTCCTTTCAGCACAGGACTTGCCTTCTGGCCACCCACCCTCAGAATCTCATCCCTGTTGCCTTCAAGACCCTGTTTGCCCGAGATCCTGTTCCAGGCCTGCAGGCTGGGCAAGTGTTAAGGCATTTTGTACAGTGATGAACTGAACACACAGAATGACGCCCTGTCCTGTGGGCCATGGTAACCACACACCCCTGAGCTGATACACACATCTGGCTGCAGCTCCTTCCTATCTACAGAACACAGCTCTGCTTATTCTAAAGCTTTGTCTTGGTGCAGTTGTAAAACAAGACATTTACCATAGTTTTGCAGAATTTTCTGAGGTTGAGTGTTTTGCTTGGTTTGGGTTTGGAGGTTGTTTTAAGATGAAGAGGCTGCATTGGGAAAAGACTCCTAGAACAGCAGCTCCAGGCACTGCAGGACTGCATCCCACACTAATGCATTTGGACTTCCAGAAGCCTCTGACAGAAAACCTCTGCACACTCTGGTGCTGCACACAGACAGCCCTTCCCTGGAACCTTTTCAGGATGACACATCCTCTTCCATAAAGGCTTTAGAATTAGCCTCTAGGAACTCATTAGAAAATGAGTCCAGGTTTTCAATGGACCACAGCTTTTTGCCATAAAGGTAGATATGATAAAAGTTCTTCTTTTAATAGCAGTTTCTCTGTATTTTTAGAGGAAAAGAATGCCAACTTAAGATATCCTGAGCTAAGGTCAGTCTTTGTTTTGTAGGTTTGATTTATGACATTTCTGCAGCCTCTACTGGCATTCCTTTGAGGCACCAAAAAGCCCTTGATTCTCATATAATATATTTAGCCTTTTTGCTTTTACTATTAAAGCATAAAGGCTGGATTGAACTGGTCATCCCACTTGTAAACCAAGAAGGACAAAGTCCTGTGAAGCTCAGCAGCTTATCTTCACTTGACTTGCAGACCCACACATCCTTTCAAACCAAATTACTGCTCTGAAAAGTGAAGGTGTGATTTACATCAGCTCACTAAGGGCTTTTTTCACATGATAATTACTTAGTTCCAAAAATTGCACATCAAAACAAGTTCTTATTATTTTACCTGCAAGTTAGCAGCATATATTGTTTCCATATTGTAAACACAAATGTGATTTTATCTCAGATTCACTTAAAACTTAACTGTGATTTGTCACAAAACAGAAAACTGCAAAAAGTTCCAAGTGCCTCCCACTTCCAGCAGTAGTGTTGAATGAACTTGGGTAGGATAATGGGAAGTGGAGAAAAAACCAAAATGTTTAACCTCAGTGAAGCTACAAGGTAAGGTTTTAGAAAACTCGAGGTTTGGAAGATTAGGGGTCCCTTACCTGGGCCCTGGTAATAAATCCAAGAAGTGTCTGTGTTGACATTAATATCTTAACTTTCACATCTCTTGATTCCTCTGATGTGAAACACTAGTTGTACAGAACAAAACACAATCCTCAGCTGAATTAATAAAAATACCCTCAAAAATATATTTCATTTGTACGTCCTTATATTGCAGAGGAGTGGTAAAGCAACTTTACAAATATGAATTTCAAAGTATTACACACTACTCCCATAAACAAAGATTCTACTATATAGTATGGGGAACCTATCACAATGGTATTTTTATGGGCCATCTGAATAGAAATTGGTGCAACACTCGAAGCAGCAGAAAACTCTCAATTTAAAAACATGTACTCTATTTTCCTCTCACTCCATTTTCATGTTCCTATTTGTTACAGGTTGGTAGGGTTCGGGGTTGGACTTCTTTCTAATCAGCTAAAATCGTTGAAGAACACACAGTCAAATAAAAATACCATTAAGCAAGTTAAACTTTATCTGCTGGTACAGTCAAAGATTCTGCGTCTATAATAAATTCTAGTTTTCCAAAACTTTGCACTTCCCATTTAATTTTGCTATGATTTATGAGTCAGTCTCCCGGGTGCTAACTGTATATAAAAGAAACATTAACTCAGCGGAGGCAACAGTTTGTTTTTTAATAATAAAAAATGCATACTGTTTATACCATTACTGCTTAGGATATTAGATAAGATCCTTTCTAATACCCTGCACACAGGAAACTGTAGCAAACCACTTAACATGCAATAATAGAGTATTGACTGGGCACAGGCATAATGCAAGACAGTGCTCCCCCCAGAGCAGACAGTCCCATGCTGTTAGAGCCTTGTTTGTTTGTTCCACATTAACATATGTTTGTTCCACATTATCAAAAACAAAAATTGAAAAGAGATTACCACCTCTAAGGCATAAAAAGATCAAATTTAAGTGAAATATTTTGTGGTTATTTCATAATAAACACTGTTCATAAGAATCAGTGTTTATTGAATAAACAAAAAAAATTTTTCCTTTTTTTACTTTTTTCCTCTTCTCTAGGAGGGCTCTGTGCCTAGGGCTCTCTGGCGTGCTGTATAATCACCACAAGAAGGCAATACAGCTTGTCCCACAAAAGGCCTCTAGAAACAGATGACCATTGTAAGGCCTGTGCGAAGTTTTCTGCCTGTTCTGAAAGTCTTCTGCAGTTATTCCTGCACAGATGTGACCAGTGGATGTCACAAGAGCAGGACACTTGGGGTGACTTGTTCTGCAGGGACCAAGCCCTGCAGCAGAGCTCAATCCAGAGGAAAATGGACTCTCAACTTCCTCACACCAGTCTGAGCTCTTTCCCAACTTGTCAGCGCATTTGCTCACTTCCAGCATTGCACTGGCTGCCAGAACCTGGATGTTCCAGAAGGCAAAATAAACATCTTCCCCAGGGCCAAAGAGCACCAGAAATAACACCCCAAGTCCTGCTCCAGGACCAGCACCCCAGGGACTCCCACCAGTGCTGCCACTTCAGGGGTCCAGCGTGCAGCAGGGGCACTGGGACACCTCCACTGCTCCCACAGGCAAGGCCGGCCCTTGAGGCTTCCCTCATCTCCTCAGAACGAGCACAGCTGTCCCCTCTCTCTGTGTGGAACAGCACAACAGGGTTACTGAAAAGCTGTGATTCAGCTTGGGGTTCACTCTTCTCAGAGAAACATATCTGGGTGCAAATATCCAACAGGCTCATAAATGGCAAATCATTAATTCCCCCAAACTTGCACATGCACTACATGCCACTCTGCCTCTGCAGTACTGCCTCATCAAAAGAAACCACATCTTTTGAGAAACAGCTGCACATACTAGCAAGAAAACAAAAATCTCCATACAAAGCAAAGCCATCTGCTCCTTTCAGAGTTCATATTTGCTTTAAAAGTACAGAGACGATTTGTAATTTTGCTAGGGTTTGGTTGGCGGGACATTTTTTATTTATTAATTTGCTTTTTTAAATTAGAGATATTTTTCTGTACTACATTCACCCTTGAGTCCTCCTGACAGGGGTTCCTCATTTTCAAAATCACTGCTTTCTACTTTTTCTAAATATTTCTGTCTTCCAAGCCAACACATCAAAGATACATAGGGAAACCCACAGAAGGCTCACTGACATAAAGGAGAAATAAATGGCTGTACTGCCTTTGCACTGAATGCTGTCAAATGCAAAAAGTGAAAGAAATAAGAAAAATGTTTGCCAGATGCAATGAACTTATAAAGATTAAGGAAGTGAACTACCCATAAATGTTGAAGTAGAACTGTTTGGAGATCAGAGAGAGAAGAGGAAAAGCAACAGTAGACAACGGAGAATTAATATTCTGGACATTTTTATCCTTTTTTGGAGGTGGATAACTGGGGAAGAAGCAAAACATTTAGCTGATAAATTAAAAGGTACAGACTATTTCTCCCACAATGCAGAAGGTACGTAAGTATTTGCAACATGGGAAAAGCAGTTAGCAGAAGGGAGATGTGAATCAACAAAATGTCAGCTCTCATGAGACTTCAAAATATTTTTATTTTCCACAGAAGCATTTGGAGAAAAGAGAGAGAAAGCTTTCTCTCTTCTTCTACCTTGTTATACAGGTATATGTGAAACAGCTTACTTGACAAACAATTTTGCTTTTCTGACAGACAGTTTTCACTGAAAGCAATTTTTCAGGTCCAAATTTTAAACTTCAGATCATGGATTTTAAGCTGAGTTCTGGAACTCTTCCTTAAAAATTTCAGGTTTTACCAGGAAAAGGGGCTGATCTGCATAAAGGCAACATTTACTCCCATGTACATACAAGCTTTGTTTGCCCCCAAAATACCACTATGTGGGAAAAGTATAGATCAGGGCATCAATGCACTTTCCATCGTGACTACAGAGCACAAAATGTAGCCTTGTGCACATTACCAGAACTTACCAAGTAATTTTACTCTGTTTTTTTAAAACTATTTCAGTATCTGTTCCATTTATAGCCATAAGCCAAAAAATCACTTTGGTTTTATACAGACCAAACCATAGGGTGTATGCAACAATGATGACTTGAAACACTTGCACTGCAAAAATGTTATGAACCCTCAAGGAAGATGATTCAAAGGTGCCTTGGGAAAAGCATCTTTGTTCCATTGGTGCTGCAAGACAACCCTCAAGTTCCAAACATTGTAATCAAGCTCATTTTGACATCAACAGCCATAATCCACATGAAAAAGACCCAGACAAAAATAAAATCGCTTGAGAGTATGTGTTTCTGCACTCCTACAGCTGCATCCCAAGCTCTTTTAATATCAAGTTAGCCAAGGGAGAAGAGGATACAGTGAGCACCTGCTTGCTCTAAGGCAGCCCAAGGCCCTTCACTGGGTACAGGCAAACACTCTTGCAGCATTCTTTTCAGATGAATGTAACACAGCCAACAAGCAGGAGTTTTGGAAGAAAATTTCTCTGGTATTTAGAGTAATTTCTGGGTTTCACCTACTAGAATTTAGAACTCCTCCCTTTCTCCAATGCTAAACAAGTAAAAATATTTTATTTAATTATATTAAATAGTAATTTAAATTCAAAATTATATTGATGACATTTAATTTTTGGTCCTTTTAGTTACCTAGAACTATGTTAGGAAGACCTTGTATGTGTGAAGACAGACATAGGAACACAGTAGTCTCAGTGAGGAAATGAATGGTTGAAGGCCAGCTCCCCAGAACTCAGTGTAAAATGGAACTTCTTCCTATTTCCATCTCAAACTTCATCTTCCTGCATACCATAAAACCAAACACTAAACCCTTCTTTGTCTCAGCTCTCCCAACACCTACACTTTGGGGTGTTGTATGGCATACAACATCTGTGAAGTGCTTCTCACTTCCTGACTGTGTTTCAGCTGAGAAGAGCAAAAATCACACTGCAAATATGAAGATATTTTTACTGATTTCTTTGGAGAGTGACAAGTGGGGCATGAAGGAAAAAAATGCATTGATGTAGCATTAACATAGATTAAAATCTAAAATTAACATAGGTTGAAATACAAACATGAGCCACACAGACAGTGTACAGTAGCTACTCACCTGTTGCTATTGGAACTCCACATCTGGGGCAGTAGCAGCATATAGAAAACTCTCTGCATTGAGTAAAAAAAAAAAAAATCACCTCTCAGGGTCAGTCAAATTTTGAAAGTAACCAACTTCTTTCAAAAGCCTGTCAATCAGTCTCACACTACAGAAACAATGCATCCCTCTACGGTCTATAGGTGACAAGAGCTCTGATGAGGTAACTCATTTGCCAGCACTGCTGCTGCTCCAAGTGAAGACAAGTGGGACTGTGCAAATTGAGCTAATCGTCAACACTTGATCAACTCAATTAGCTCAAATCAACCCAAGTGTTTCTCCGTCTGCAGTTGCAGCTCAACAGGGCAGCAGGCAGGCTACAATGGCAAATTGCACACAAGGAAATGCAGATTTGCTCTGCCTACCCTCCAAGGTGGCCAGATGTTACCTGGTTTGAGAGGTCCACAACTGTGTCAGCAGAACACCCCGCCCTGCTGATCTGCCCTACATAAATCCTTGCCTCTGTCACTGGGAACTGGGATTAGTTCAAAGGAAGCTATTTTGTTCATAATTAAACAAAAGAAGGAGGAAGAGCACAATCAGTGCTCTAGGAACAATTTCTGCACAAAACCAGAGACTATTCCTGCCTTATATAGGTTTCAACTACTTCTGTGCAACAAGATAGAACTGCTTTGTAGAATAAGAGTCCCATCTCGGATAACCTTGGTGAATGAGTCCTGAGATTCCAAGGTGCAATCTCAGAGGAAGTACCAGCTTGTCCACTTGGTTGCTCCTTCTCTCTGCTGCCAAGAAATCACACTGGCCACCGAGACATGGACAGATTACAGCACTGAAGAGTATTGGTGATTTTATTGATGAGGCTCTCAAATCATTACTAAACCAAAATAAGTTGTTCCCTCCTCAGCTAGTCAAATGGACTGATGACTGTTATCTCAGCTGTGGCAGCTGATAAATGAGGCTACTTTACCCAGTCAGGTCCTTGACCCAAATTCACAGTTAGTCAGTGACCTAGCCAAAACCTTGGAGAGAACTGTCTAATGATGCTTGTCATGACTCAAACGATTCCTTGGCAGCTCCACTTGCAGCTTATCTGCCAAAACAGGTATTCTTTGATAATCAACACAGCTGCCAGGACACCCTACTCTTCCTCTCCCCTGTTTGTCCTCCATGGTTAACATACAATTCTTTATAGTTCCACCAAGTGCCTCAGTTTTTTTCTTTCAGTGACAGAAGAAATTATGCTGCTTCATACAAACTCTAAAAAGAATACAAAAAAAAATCCCCACACTGGTTTCAGTCAGGTTATTCTAACAACAACCCAAATGCCTATCTGAAAGTATCCTTTTACTGCACAAGGCACTGTACAAACATACAGAAGGCAAAGAATCAGATTTTGAAAACACCCAAATTGGACAAAGCTGAAAATTTACCATCTGATTTTAGGAGTGAGGTCAGGGAAACATCAGGCTAAGATTCCTACTAAACATACAGAAGAACTTGACACACCCACAAAATAAAGCACTTTCTACATCCAAAGACTGAGTATGTCATCGTTTGGGAGGGTGGAGTCGTTGGTTTGATTTTTTGGGGGTAATTTTTTTTAGTGCTTTAATTGGTCAGGTTTCAGATTGGTTTCGGGTTTTTTTGTTTTTCTTCCTTTGAGGAAGAGAGATTTTGTGAGAGTTCGGTTTTCTTGAAAAATATTTCCTTTCACAGCTGTGGCAGTCTGACTCCTGCAGGTCTACCCACTTGTGTAACAGCACATTTCTGTTCAGCCTTTAGGGACAGGCAAGTCAATATTCCATATTGGAGACAAGGATACTGGGAGGAAAAAAACATGTAACTGAATTCCAAGTCTGTACTGGTTTTGGTGAGGAAAGAGCCAACTTTGCTCATAGTAGCTCTTCTGGTGCTGTGTTTTGGATTTGTGCTGTGAACAGCACTGGCAGAGGGATATTTTACCTGCTGTGGGGCTGTGCTCACTCAGCCTCAGGGCCTCCGGCCTGTCCCACACTGCCCAGCAGTGAGCAGGCTCAGGGTGCACAAGAAGCTGGGAGGGGACACAGCTGGCACTGCTGACCCCAGGGATATCCCAGACCACACAGCAAATAAAAACCAAACCCAGCAATAAAAGTCAGGGCAAAGGAGGAAGGGGAAGGACACTCAATTTTGTGGCACTTTTCTTCATGTCACCTTTACATGAGACGGGGCCCTGCTTTCCTGGAGATGGCTGAACACCTGCCTTCCCATGGGAAGCAGAGAATTCATTCTCTATTTTACTTTATACTTTGTTCAGCTTTGCTTTATCTATTGAACTGTCTTTATCTCAACCAACAAGCTCCCTCACCCTTACCTTTCTGATTCTCTCCTCCATCCTGCTGAGGGAAAGCAAGCCAGTGGCTGCCAGCCAGGGTTAAACCAAAACAAAACCTCAAAACAAAGCACCAACTGCAAATGCAATGCACTACTTTGTGTCTGTTAATATTCAAGTCACATATTACTATCCTCCACACAATCACCCAAGCAGAAACAAACAGATATACCTTAGAGGGGTGTTATGAGATTAATTAGTTAATAACTAGAAAACAATTTGAAGGTGTAATGCCATGTTACAGAAATGCTAAGTACCGTAACATTATATATGTAGAAATGAAGGTGAGCTTGCCAGAAATCCCGAGACTGACTGCATGCAGAGTAATCACAGGAGCAGTTCAAGTTATTTTCTTGCTTAATATAACAATCCATGTCCCAGCCCATCAAACCATTGTTTCCAAGGAGTGAATATTGAGTGGAACTAACAGCTCACAGTAATGGAACTGCTCTCCAGAGAACACAATATGTATCACTACCTCATAAGGGATACAACTGGAACAGAGCAAACTTAAATGAGCACAGGAACCAGGGTGAAGCTATTCTTTTATCCATGCCAGGACTAGAAAAAAATCTAAGAGAAGCTTAAGAAAAAGCATCTCAAAAGACAAGTTTTAATTCCATCTTTCATGCCAGTGCAGTGCCCATTAACCTCGCTGTACCGAGGGAGTTCAGCATTAGCAGCGATGCTCTGAGCCTGCCCAGAGCACTGCAGGAAGGTTTCCTTGCAGACATGCACACACACGCATATACTGAAATTAAGGCCAGATTAGGCCTCAGCTTCAACAGATTTAACTCAAGGAATGACAGGAATTCCATAGAACTGACTCTGCAATTGTCAAGAATGACATCATTTTGAAACCCCAAGAGGTCCAGTCTGAGCTTGGCAGTGTCCAGAGCAGAGCCCAGCTCCAGTTCAAGCCAGTTTTACTACACAACAGTATTAACTAAGCTATGGAGTAACCTTTGAGAAATGAAAAGGATGATGAGGCAAAGAAAAAATTCAAACAAAAAAGAATGTGCTTACATTACTTCATACCTCTACATTCCTTCACCATTTTCCAGCCATGTCTAAGAGGCATATTCCTGTGAAACTGTCCTCTTGCACACTTCCTGACACTACTGTGTAACTGCACAATGACATGATACTCCTCAAACCTGCACACGTAGTTACACTCATCAACTAGCTCACCTTCAATTAAAAAGAAAACTGAATTTTGGACGGATGACATTTTTCAGAAGGATGACTTTTTAGCCTTTATCAAACACTCTCTCTCTACAATCCTAACTACACAGCCTCACAAAACCAATGTTCTTCAAAGAAGAATTATGTCTATCAGGTATGTAACACACATCTTACAGCTGGTAAGAACAGAAGGGAAGCAGCAGCAAGGTGGCTCTGCAGTACTACTGCCTCTGGAACTCTCCTGCTTACCAAAGTGAATCTTAAAGTAACCCAGGCTTTACAGACATAACTCTGAACAAGCACAAGTGAACAGAACTCTGAACTAGTGCTCCTGCTGCTCTACACTATTGAGAAGGTACACTGAATGAAGTAAACAGCACCAGAGCTGAAACACTGAGCCGACTTGAAAACACCAGTTCTGGCTCTCCAGTGTTCACAAACACACATGAATGTGAGAACAAACACCTTGGGGAATATGGTCAGCATCTCCCACACTACTTGGACAGATGGTAACTGACTGCTCTGTAGCCCAGGAGATGCACCAAGGTGATCTCACAACGTGAATAACCAGAGGACAGATCAAGAGGTCACCTCCTGCACAGTGCAGGAGATGAGTAACAGCCTCCTCCTCTCACTGACCAGGGGATGGCCGGGATGCAGAGCTTGCTGGGCCTTGTCACTTCACAGCCATGCATTCCAGTTGTCCTCACATTCCAAGACTGCTGCAGGAGATGAGAACACCTTTCTTGTCAAACCCCACTCACTGAGGTCAGGTCTAAACAACAAGCAGTCTCCTACTGAAGCTGTGAACAGCTCTTCATACTTAACCCTAAATTAAAGGTCCACAGAGATTCCTGTAGAACCATTTCTAAAGCTTCACCTGAAAACCTAAGCTGATGTAAGTGGTAGTACTTAATATTTAATTTTTACTTTCCTTAGTGTTTTCTCTAATGCTTGTCCTTGCCATCCCTTTCACATCTTAAATTCCATGCATTCTCATAGAAATGTCCAAAGCCTCCCCACGCTAACCAGCTTTTACCAAGTTCTGCTGCACTACTCTTCTGACAGCTCCATGACCAGTGTGGGAAATGTTCTCTTGAAGCTGAGGACAGCAGATATTCTAACCATGAAAAAGCAATGGGCAGAAGACAATCTCTCAGAGATTATGTTCCAAAAAATTTAATTGGCAACATCTGCTCAATATACTGTAGATAAACAGTGAAGTATTTTCCAACTCATTAACTCAGAGGATAAGATATTAAATAAACCCAGGGGCCTCACGCTTTGTTATCACATTTGAGGCTTGTCCCAAACGTTCCAAATGAGTTCTCCTTACAAAAGGGAACCTAAGAACTGAGTTACAGTTGCATAGCAAACACCCACCTCAATCCTTGGATGAGAGAAAAAACATCCCTGCTTACTCTGTGTTTTTAATTACTAGCCATTTAGCCTAAATTATTAACCGTGTCCTCAGCAGTGATGTATGGTACATGTAAATCTCCAAACAGGATTCTAATAGAATTATCTAATTCTATTAAACCACAAACAACTATCCATTAAATATTTATTAGAAAGCTTGCATTCACTTAAAATAGATTGGAATGTCAGCAAAACACTTCACTAATCCCTTCTTTGTTCCAGCTTTCCATGCTAAGGGTTCAAAATGAAATATCAGAATCACACTTATTGATTGAGTACAAATTAGCTGGCTAATCAAAGTCAATAAAAATAAAAAGATCTGAAAAGAATTTACAAAGTAGACTATGGATTTCTCTAAAAAATACACTCTGTTTAAATAAACAAGTTAGTTAAATTCCAAATTACTTGATTATGTAAGGCTTTTTAGCTCATTCTTTTAGCTATAGGGCAGAGGTGGCAAATTACAACTAATTCAATTTTATTTGTAGCATTGATGAGATGCATTTAAAGAAAAAAAATGTTTAAAGAACTTAATTCAATAGTATTTTAAATTCTCAGTAGAGTTGTTAGGTTGGATTTTTCTACAGTTTGCTCAGTCTAACCTGGCACCAGAGGAAAAGCAGCATTTCAAAAATCAAAGGGACAAGCAACACAAAACATTCAAATTCATGAACAGCACCACCTATTCACGTTCCAAAAAAACCCCAAAACAAATGAACAAAAGCCCACAAGGTTAAAGAAATAATGAGGGCATGTAAAGAGAACACAGGGCACAAGCAGTCAAATGCCACATTATGACGATGGTGGCATGAGTAATGCAAAGCCAATCTTTGTCATTGCATTTTATGGCAGATCCCGATTTGATCAGCAGTTTTACACATATTTCCATACACACTTGAGTCATTCCAATAAAATCCATGCTGCTTACTGCTCAAGTGTATCCAGCCCCTAGTGACACACATCCTCTAGAGTCATCCCCTCGGAAAAATATAAATCTGTATTAGCTGAAAGAGTAAAACTAAAGAACTCCTCATGCGAGTACTACAACACGCCTGCCCCAAAAGCACCATTTTGTGTTCTTGAGGCCAGGAATCATATGAAAGAAAGGTAAACTCTTCCTCTCATCCTGCTGTCTGTAAGAGATGTTCTTTTCCATCCCTCTCATGATGTCTGGAACTTCTCTCTATGTTTCACCTCCATGGCAAACTCAGCACACCTGATGCAACTGTTGCAAGCACTGCCACCATCCCACAGGGGACACTGGACACTACTTGGGATCACACTGGTTTAAAATGTGGCCCTGAGGGTGCACATTTTGCAAGGCAGAGGGAAGGAGAAACCCTGGAACTTTTCCATGCTTAGATGAAATGCTGAAAAACCTAGAGAGGCATAAGGGAAATCAGACCAATCATACATTTCTTCTCATTTCATTAAAGCTCCAAATTATCTTCCATTTCTCAAAATGGTGGCTGTCCACACACAATCAGAATAAAAGTGCTTTTTGAGTCATCTTCATTGTGAATGCTGGCTGAAAAAAATCCCACTCTTAAACCATGCAGAAGAAAGCTACTGCTGACACTCCAGACCAATTAGTGAAAATGAATAAAACAAAAACTAAGATTTCCTATACTTAACACTCCAGAGACATATGAAAGGAGCTCAGTTAAACTCAAGTCCTGTAAGGGAAGGAGTTCAGCTCCCTGCAGAGCCTGACTGACCAAGCAATCCCCAAACAGGCTGGTCCACACTGCATCCCACAAGTGTCCAGTGAAAGCAAAGCAACCTGCAGCTCTCTTCACTTCCCTCAGGCTTTTTCAGAGGTTGAGTCTTTTAGACACCTGCCCAAAGTTCTTGCTGTTCTAATGCATTTTTTGATGGGTCTTTGTTTTCAAGTACACGCCCTCTGGCTGTAAGAAAAGTGGGCTCAATCCTGGACTATGTGCAGCTTTTTGTGGTCTTGTATATTGGGCACAACGCCAGACAGAACTCCTCCAGCTCATAAATAGTAGCAATTCACAGCCACTTGGCACAGGTGTAATTGACTGCAGAGAGCACAAGATAGGGACATGAAGCCCTGATGAGATTTTACCAGAGATCATGGCAAGCAGAAATTGGCCCTGATTTTTGTACAATAGCCAGCACTTTAGCTCTTCTCTTGGAAACTTCACAGCTGTGAAACATTTGTAGAAAGGAAAGCAATTACAGAGCACCACCACTGGAGGAGCTTAAATAATTAAAGGTTCACCATGTCCCTGATTCATTTTATTTCATTTTTTTTCTCAAGACCAGATGCTGTTCATGTTAATGCCCTTAATTTCCACATATTGAGTTGGGATTATCTATTCATCTAAATGTATATAGACTACATATGGATTTTTTGTTCCAAACACCTTTCTCTGCTCAGTTCTCCTCCAAGCCTACTCTCTGATGCAGAATTATCCTATTAATCCACACCTCATTCCATGTAAAGTCAGTGCACACAAGAACATGCAAATCTCTCAGCTTTAACAAAGACAACTCTGAAAGTCTAAGATAAATAGGTGGTTTGGTGGGCTTGGTTGGTTGTTTTTTTCAATGTTGCTGTAAAATTTACAACTGGATATTGGTTTTTGAGTTATCTTCATTGTTGAATGCTGCCTGAAAAAAAACCCACTCAAACAATTGGTTTGATAATGCAAAATTTCGTCAAACAGATTGTTTCATAGGCCAAGTCCTTACCTGGGAAGTTTTGGCTGGGAGGGAACAGGGTTTAGGAATCCCCTGCAATCATACAAAATAAGCACTGGCCAATTGAAACACAGGAAAAACAAAAAAAAAAAAGGAAAAAAAACCACACCAACCAAAACAAAGTAGACACACTTAATGGCAAAAGGTAACAGCCTGCAGCTCTAATTCTCACTGCACCTCATATCATGTCCATCTGCTAATTCTTAGTTCTCACCTTTCCAGAGCACAGTAAAGGAGAACTGATCATTGAAGCTAGGATTCAAGAAGTAATTTATTTGCTCATGAACTGTCACCTAACCCCAACAGGTTAGTTATTGCTTTAACTCAAACCTATACAAGCCAAGGTAGCAAAAAAGCTAGGAGTGTTTTATTAACAATAAAGACAATGGCAAAGACAGATTAAAAACTCTGTAAACTGATCACAACAATTAGTCTCCATGTGCAACTGTGTCTCACTAGCCAGATTTCAGATCTGGGACTGCAGCAATAAGAACTCCCACAACGCTCCAGCAGAATGAGGAAACATGGAAAGCCATTATGTAACTGCTGGCCCAACAGCAATAAAAGCAAAAAGCATCAGCCAAGGACTGTACAAAACTTTATTCTGAAGTATCAAGAGAGCAAAGGATTTGAGTCTTAGTGAGATATATATAAAAAAAAAAAAATTACTGCCAATTTAAATCAGTGTAACTCCCCAATTTGCGAAGTGTTCTCAAACTCACAACTCTCAAGACCAGCCCTACCAGCAGAAGCACCCATGTCACAGGCATCTACCAAACATGCTGCTAAAGAAAATGCTGTGCAAAGGTCAAAGAAACAGATCCAAAAAGTCAACATGCTCACGAAGTACCATTAACACCCTGGAGCCTCAGTGTCTCCGTGTCATATCACATGATCTTAAAAAGTCTGTACAGACTCATAACTTACAGAACTTACACTATGGACTTAAGCAATTCTAATCCAGGTAAACCTAGAAGATGGCCCGTGGTCCAAAAGCAGATGTCTTGATTCTCAAGCAAAATAGTCAGACCCATAACCCTCAGAGCCACACATTATCTGACTGCCGCGAGGCACAAAGACTGATACTCCTACAAATCATTTGGAATTATGTGAATAATAAAGGACAGAGTTCTGAAATGTCAAAATCTGAACTACTGCCTGTTTCTTTTACAGAAGAAACTCTGAAAATATATAAAGTCTATATTTTTATAAAGAGAATGCACTCTCTTTATAGAGCACTGGATGGCAGAGGGAGTGATAATAGGTAATGTCCTGCACAAAGCTCACCAAGACGAGCAAAACACTTCCCAAAGACCTCTACTCTTTGAATTCTCCTTGCACATTTTTTTACTTCTAGGTCACAGCAAGAGGCTAATCAATGATTAGCTTTCATCCAGTTTTAAATAAGTAACATCAAAAACATCCATTTGAATTTCTTAGGACATAAAATGACCCAAATACCCTCGATTACCCAGACTGCCCATCCCAGAAATGACTCAGTTAACCCCTGACACATAACAACCATCTCACCATAGGAGAGTGCTCAGAGGAATTCCATCCCAGTTTTCTTCTAAAGTTTTTTGCTTCGTTTCATAAGCACTAAAGCATTCTCAGATTTCAGGTATTTAGCTATTAGGAAAACTTGGCAATAAACAAAATATTTATATTTCTGTAAATTAACTCCAGCTAATACTTTATGAATAAAGTAAATATCAGTATAAAGTAAATATAAAGTATAATATGATAAAGCAAATATCAGTAGGTTCCAAACCACTACTATTTGAAAAACCTCATGAAGCAGTGGCATATACTTTTATGCAGTGGTAAGAAAAAGGGATTCATAATAGAGTACACATAAGGGTATTTAGTTCACTTTATTAATGAGTTTTACACCAGTAATTTGCAACAGCCCGCCAAAAAACTAGCACAGGCACAGCAAAAAGTGCTCTTGCTCCAAGCAGAAGTTAGGAGAGTGAACTCATAGGATGATCTCTATGAAGTGACATGTAATCAAACTGAAATCAGCAGCTGATTTGTCTGAACATAGAAAGGGAAAACGTTCACCATCTTTAATATATGGATGGTTGGGTAGACTAAATGGCTGTCACACAGAAAGCTTATCTGTAAACACTGCAGAAAGCCTGACGATTTTACCACAATAAATGACTGGTTTCAATCAAACTGTCAAAGTAAAAGGCTTGGCCCACAGGAGGAATTACCAGACCCTAGACTGAAACAAAGGGCAGCTACAGCAAGCTCGAGTATGCTTAGAGTAGCTGAGCCCTTGATTATAGAGTCCTGCAGCAATCAGCAGGAAAGGGCTCTTGGAGGGTGGGTGCTTGTGCCTCTGTGCCCCTCTTGACAGCACTGCCAGGGATGGGCTGCCACAGAGCCCACCTTAATGAAATGCAAGTCTAAGGAATTTTAAGCATAGAAGATAAAAACAAAACAAACAACCAAACAAAAATTGCAAGCCAGAAGGCAGGAGAGAACTCAGTGTGGTCTTGTCCACATCTGGTTGTAACTGTGTAAAAAGCTGTAGAACTCCTGCTGCAGACACTAAACCACATGACAGAGCTGCAGTATAAATTCCGTGCCTACAGTCATTCTCTTCATTATTTTCAGGTTTTTTCTTCATGGCACAGAGCTGAAGCAAGGCTAGCAGAGCTACATTACTGCACTGAACTACAAAGCTCTAGAGGTAGTTTCACAAAAAGCAACTCAGACTACTTGTAAAGTCAAACAAGATTTGGCATTGCATCTTTCACGTTGCAAATCACGATTTCAAAAATTTCTGTCACCACATTAAAATCTCCACTGTGGCAAGATTAGGGGAGAAAACAACTAAGCTGACAGAGAGGAGCTCTTTTTGGTTTGGGTAATCTGCAATGTGCAGCTACCTGGGGAATGAGTATGTGCCATTCTCAGCACAGGGCTGTGCTGGAGTACCTGTGGTGGTTCCAGAGGCTCCCAAGAGCCCTTCAAGTGCTCACACACAGTACCACAGCTCCTTCAAATTCTAATTCCACCAACCAGCTTGTACTGTGTTACTTATCCTTTGCAGAACTCATCTTCACACTTAGCAACGTTTTCTTCAAAGCACCACTCAAACATCCAAACTCACCATTGTCAGGAGAATCCACCAGCACCACAGGTTTATGTCCAAAAAGGAGACAGGAGTCCTTCAGCTGTATTTGAATAAGGGGAGAGAGGCCACCAGGGCACACACCCGTGGGGTTTTCCCTCTCTGGGGGTTTCACAGGGCTCAGCCTCCCTTCATCCCAACCTCCCAGCTGCACATTGCCCTCTTCCCTTCCCCATTGCTGAGGTGCTAGGAAGGTGCAGCCTTCCCAAAGCACCTACCCCAAACACCCCCTGGAACCCACTGTTTCACCCCAAAGTTCAGAGGCTCAGCTTTGTGCAGACCCTTGGCTCCAGGAGCCAAGCTCTCTGGGCCAGTAACAAACCTGCTGCCCAAAGTCAGGAGAGACAGTTCTGACCCATTTCAGATGTGAACACTCTGACCTTCACCCCTGGAACTGTTTGTAAAGACATCAGCACACATCTTTCCTCTCACCATGCAGAATGGACCCAGCCTCTGTTTTGGTTTTACCACAGCCATTTCTCCTCCCTAAAAGGCTGGCAGAGAGCTCTGGCACAGAAAGAGCAGCTAAGGGAAGGTAGGTCAGTGGGTGGTGGTGCTAGAAATCCCCAAATTGCTGTGCTTCACGAGGCAGAAATTCAGCCAACTCCAGTGTTTGGTCTTTTTGGTAAAGCTCCCCAGAATCACATACAGCACTAGCAGAACATGTTGGTGCACTGCATACAAAATATCAGCGTGGATAAAAGCAGAACTATCCCCTTGCAATCCGAAGATGTACCTGGGACTCACTCCAGCCACAGCTCCACAGAATGTTCAGCAGTTTGTGCAAAGTTGAGCAAATTCAACTGCAGGGACTGAAAATCATTTCCCAAATGACTTGGTCAATCCAGGACATTCTCTCATAGATGTGGTTTCTAAAACACTTATGGCTGAGCAAATTATTGTAATCCCCTTCCCTCTCATGTAGGGTATAACACACAGCACTTAATCTATTCTTCCTCTCCACTTCCTTCAACTTGTGTTCATTTTACTTCAATCAATTCTATATAAGCAAGAAGTTCATTCCACCTCTACTAGAGCAGATGGACACAAAAAGATTCAAGTCCCCCATCCCATAAGCCACAGTCTTTAACTATGAAACTTGGCAAGATAGAAAAATGGTAGGGAAAAAATCTGATTTATTGTTTGTGATCCCTGGCACCAGACATCAGCCTTGTCAAACAGCAAGCCTAAATGTCCAAATCAGGGTGGAGACTATAATATTTAACATTATCACCCTTCACAACATTTTCAAGTACATTTCCTGTAAATCCTCTGACAGTCTAAATTATTTTAGTTATTTAATTCATTTTGAAAATATCAACAGAAAAGTAAGTGGGAAGAAAAGAAAAAAAATAAGATGTCAAACATAGTACTGAACTAAACAACCTAAAGATAGGCAGCAATGGGTATTTTTTTATATATTTTTATTTGATGGGTATTTTTCCTAAAGTTCACTATGCCTCTGTGAAAATGCATGTTCTGTCTTTTGCAAAGTATCCTATTGTCATATTTTAGTGCTGTTCTTCTCTTCATATTCAATTAGATTTTTCTGTGATATGAGAAAATGCAGTGAGAAAAAATCCTATTTTTCCATGAATTATTTATGGTTGCATTATACTGCAGTATTAACTATTCCTATAATTTCTGTCCTTCACTCCCTGCCCCCCCATCCCCAAACCAAGAGAGTTTGACTATCCTACCACTCCTGTTCCACATCACTTGGTTGGAATTAATATAGATCAAACTTCACAATCAAAACCCATGAAAGATGTGCAGGAGTCAGGTTAAATTTAAAATTATGGCAAAGTAAGAAAGTAAAAAGAAAAAAAAAAAGTTAAGGAAAATGTGATGATGCTAAATTGAGTTTAGACTCAAGATTACAACAGAGGAACTAAACAGTGAACAGGTAAAGACAGAAAGCAAGTGGCATCTAAGTTGAAATTAAAAATATCATTCTTCATCAAACTGTTTTATTCTCACTGCATGTGCTGCTCAATTTCTTTAGCTCATCATCTTAAAATCTATCCATGTAATCAATACATGCCAACACCTCACAAAACAAAATGAGCTAAAAATGAAAGAGCAAGCTACTCTCACAGGTGGTTCTCAAGCTGTGGCCTGTGTTATTTTCTCTCTTATTGCAGACATACAAACCAATACACGTCATTTCAAAATACAGACAACGAGAGGCACATACACAGACAAAAACACCAAAGTGTCAAGCTCTCAGCTCTTAAAAAGTAAATGTAGGCAAGAACAGGACATTTCTCAGCTTTTTCACTTCACAAAATGCTGAAGGTGTGCTGAAGGAACTCTGGATATATTTTCAGACTACTTTGTTGAGCTCAGCCCAAGTACTGAACCTTTCCAGACTTTCTGGCCATCGATTGCCTACCTTTTTTTTCTTTTTTAATTTCAGTGATTTCTTGTGCATCAGTATAAAGACATTTAAATTTACATAAGCATATCATAAATTGGATGCAGCGGGAAGAGATTCCTTCCTACACCTGGGTATTGTCTATGTGGCTCATTCATTAGAAAACTTGATAGATTTAACCTGTTTCTGGGCATTTATACAAAAAGGATACCTGGTCACATTGAATCCGTGACTTTTATACACAAATACATTAGTTTTTTGCCCAAACTAAGAGATCAGAGCAGTTACCTTGGAAGGCAGTAACAGTCTCTTTGAGCAGTCCAGGAACAAGGGAAACAATGTCCTGCAGCAGGTCAATATGGATGGTATTTATTACATGGGTAGGGCTGCCTAAGGGATCTGACTGTCCAGTTCACATAGTGCAAACAATTTTAAAAGTAATGCAACAACTTCAGGCTCAATCAAACTTGCTTATTCAGGCAAAACTCCTCATGAAAATGAGGAAATATGAATAAGCTTCCATACAAATCCATATGCTGAAGTGGCACCTGAATAACTTTCACTGATCTGTTGATTCATTCTGCTCTCAACTGCCTTTGAGTACTCTACTTCTGCAGTTGAGTAGCTTTAAGTAATGCTGAGCCCAGGCTTACCCTTAACGTCCCTCTCTTCTTCTGTGGGTACCACACTTTTACAAGTTGCCCTTATGTTCACTGACATGATCTTTTCCTTCATTTGAACAACACTGCCCTACAGTGTCACCACATCTCTACTGCAGGATAATACTAGACATGCCCAATCATGTGAGCTTTTACAGTGCAAGCACACTCTAAAAGGTTTTTGGTTTTTAAGTGTTGGGGAAAGGCAGCAGAAAGAATACGAAAGTTGTCCAGCAATTCAGAAGAAAGCTGCAGCATAGGCAAGGATGGTGTCAGCCTTCAGGATGCTGCCCCCTCAGCCTGCCTGGATGGCCCAATGGATGGACCACCTCCTGAGGAGCAGAGACTACTGGAGCATCTGAACACCAGCAGTTTGAGAACTCTCTGCTGAGTCTGCTGGCAACAGTTCTCTATGGTGTGCATCCAGTGTGGGCTGGAAATTGAATGTACCTTTCTTGTGCAGCTGAAGAGCAGTAGGACAGGCAATTTTACCTTGTCTAAACACTGACACTCACCTGGAAAGAGCTTGATCAGTATTTCCAGTTGTCTCCCTCGAGGCTTTTGTGCTTTTCTGAACAAGCAGTGGTGCAGCAGTGTGGCCTTCATGGCTTAACTGAAAGGCCACCAAGTTTCACAAAGCACAAGTGAGAGAAGGGTAACAAAACTTACAGAGAAAATTGCTCTCAGGCTAGGAAAAGGGATTTGTTGTTATGGACCATAACTAAATGAAAGGCAGAGGCACGAGAATACGTCTATGTTTGCATCAGACAAGGAAATGTACCTAGGAGTCCAACACCACACAAAATTAGCATGGTCACTAGAACACCAATTAATCACTTCAGACACCTTATCTGTCTCCCACACCTCCCTGTCTCAGCAGTGTCATCATTTACACTGTAAAATGTTGCTAACTAAAAGCAATCTGGAGGCTTAATGGCCCACAGATCAAAAAGCTTGACGTGTTAGTGTTGTTTCCCTGCCCACTGCCTCTTTTACACAAGATGTAAATAACACAGGTCCATCACCAAACACTTGGTATGGATTTGGCTTTTCACTGGAGAACACAAAACTCACACGTGGGCAGCTACAAAAGGGGACCAGGAGAAAAACGGTTTGTGAGGCTACAGGACACAGAAAGGGCACTTCAGGGGGTCTGCAGTAAGGGAGAGACACCCAAACCGATTTCACATTGCACTTGTGTCTGCACCTTTTAACACAAAGGCACTCATGAGGGCAAGTCCAACTGTCAAGAGGCACACCTGTAGTTCTGCTGATAGCAAGGGTGTAGAAACAAAGATTGGAGCACTCTTTAGGATATTTAGTTGTCAGCTAAAACCTCAAAATTCTCCTTTGCAAATTGCCTAATAGCCCCAAAACTGCTACACACACCACTCTGAAGCTGATCAGTACACAGGAGCGGAACAAATTCACATAGGCAAGATTTGCTATAATCAGGCCATTAAGCTTTTACATTGCACCCACAGTCTGGCATCAACTCATCAGTAGCCAGAGAGATGCTTCTTCAAGAGTAACAAGATTGTATAAGAGGTTTGTTCTTTTTCCCAAGAGATACACACACTTTAGATAATGAAGTGGCCACCTGGAAGGACAGATAAGTGATCTGGAAATCTCTGAAAGGTCCAATATTTTTTGACACTAGTAGGAATTCTATAAACCTTAATGGATAATAAAATTCTTTCTCTTATTATTCAAGAGAGACTCAATGTATAAATACCCCTGAAAGTAATGAGAACCAGTCACAGTGCAGATGGCAGCCATTTGTGTGAAAATCTTTAAGTTCCAGTATCATTCAGAAGGAAAAAAGAGAAAACAACAAAAAACCCACAACCTTCTCCACTATGCCATACATATGAACTGCTAAAAATAATCAGTAATCCACAGTTTCATATTTTTATGAAAACACTGTCCAGCAGAGTCACCTAAGTCATGTCTTTGATTTGTCTTTCTTTGTTCAGACTGTCTAAAATACTTCAAGTTAGCAAAGCCCAGGTCTCAGAAGAAAACAAGCACACTGAATTATAGTTTATTTACAGACAATTCACATGCTACCCCTTCAATCCAATATCAATTATTATGAAAAAAGTAAACCCAGATGTTTGTTTTATTGCCACATGCTACAGACCAGGCGCTTTATTTTACATAGTTTGGACTATGTAAGAACATGGTTGGACTCTATGATCTTGAAGGTCTCTTCCAACCTAGAAATTCTGTGAAATTCTGTAAATTCTGTGACTACACAACTCAAGGCATGAATCTGAAAAAGGTGCAATCTCTGATATACTGTTCAGCTAAGAGGTGTTTGGATTCAGTTTATGTTAGAAATGGGTTTAACCATTTACTGAATTATTTAGTTATAATCCCAGTTAAGAGCCTTTACATCAGCAGGCAGGTGTAGGGATAGGACCTGAGGATCCTTTATGTAGGACCACTTTTCCCTGCTCATCCTCATGCTTTCATTTTCAAGCATGTAAAACTTCATTCCACATATGAGGATATTTGACTTGCCACTGCTTGAAATAATTTCTACTGTGTTACCATGGAGCACAATAGGTTACTTCTGCTCAGTCTAGTATCTAGAATATTATAGGTCTGAAAGACTTTGATATGTTTTTCCCATGATCCTCATCTCAAAAATATTCCTATGGGTAAAATTGCCTAAGGTTTCCTTGAGCAGAACTGTCCTAGATCAAATCTTTTTTCTCTGCTCACTCTGTTCCAGCAATGGCACCATTATGGTTCTGATAAGCTGATGTTAGACAGTGTTGTGGTTTAACCCCAGCTGGCAACTCAGCCCAGCAGTCACTCACAGCCTCCCCTCTCTGGTGGGATGGGGGAAGAGAACCAGAGCAGGAACTCTGAGAACACTTGGGGATTGAAATAAAGGAAGTTTAACAGGCAAAGCAGAAGCCATGCACACCAGCAAAGCAAGGAATTTATTCACCACTTCCTATGGCCAGGCAGGAATCCAGCCTTCCCCAGGAAAGGAGGGCTCCAACCTGCCTAACAGTGATTTTAAAGACAAGTCACCATCCCAAACACCCCTCCTCTCCTTCCTCCCTTTTCCCCTGGCTTTATATGCTGAACATAACACTTTATGGTCTGCAATATCCTTTTGGTCATTTGGGGTCAGCTGCCCCGGCTGTGTCCCCTCCCAGCTGCTGGTGCACCCAACCTCCTCACTGGTGGGGTGGTGCAAGAAGCAGCAAACTCCGGACTGTGCAAACACTGCTCAGCAATAACTAAAACATCTAAACAACTAAAAGTGTTATCTGTACCTTTCCCACCACAAATCCAAAACACGGCACATACCAGCCAATGTGAAGAAAAATAGCTCTACCCAGGCACAACCAGCACAGTTGGTATCTCACTTCACAATCCCTTTTGAATACGTGTTTATCACAGAAGGGATATTTTCCCCCTCCTGTGGAAAAAGTGGCACCATTTAAGGTAGTCCAGACGGCCAAATCACTATGTGATAGTGGAGACAGCCAGGACACTCAGAGTGCTTCTTCAAACACCTCTGGGGGCTCCAAGCATCAGCACCTCGTTATCTAAAGGTCTCTCACACTTATCAGAAGGCTTCACACACCAGCACCTTGTTATTCAAGGGTCTCTATGTTGCTTCCTAAAGGCCGCTCTACACAGCACTCGGGGTCTGTGCATTTATGCCGGCAGCTAGTCTGTAGGCTCAATGCCTCAGCTCTTCTCTTTTTCTTCTGCTGTTCTGGCCAGCTCCTTCTTATCCTTATCCCTACCGCCTACCCCTGTCTGATCCCGGCACAAAGTTTTACAGAGTCTTACCTTATCTGTCCCCTACACGACCTCCTGTCCCTGGTTCTTCACAGCACGGCAGCAGACTCCAACTGCAACAGGACTGAAACTGCAAGGGAGCTCCAGCTGCAACTGAACTCAACTACAAATCAACCTCAACTACAACAGCAGCTGAACCCCTTCCCAGCTAACTCTCTCTTTGTGGCACTCAGAGCTGGGAGGACAAAGCTGTTCCCATTCTTTGATAATTAACACAGCTGCAGTATATTGGGGGCAGGATTACCTGCTGCAGTATCTCTGTCTTTCCACACCCTCCACTTTTACACAAGATTGAGCTGTTAAGGCAAAGTCCGAAGAATTAAAATAATAATATAAGATTATTATATATAATAATTAATAGAATAACATATAATAATATAACATATATTGTATATAATATGATATAGTAATAAAAATAAGGTGTGGAAGAAACTTGTACTTGTGCAACAAAATAAATCTTTGCAGAAACTTGAAGCAGTCCTAACTAAAAGAAGTATTCTCCTTCTCCATCCACATAGAGCAACACACTACCATCTGTCTTCCAGAAGAATATAATTCAGATGTTTCCATTTAGGATCATACAATCACAAATGTCAGAAGCAATGATCTGATATGGCCTTTACTGTTTTTCTTTTCTTAGGCCTGGATTTCTAAATCTCTTGAAACAGCCAGAATTCCCAGCATTATATTAGGGTGTGGGTTTCAAATCTCAGAGTAAAGGAATAAATTATTCAGACCATACTCCAAAGCACCAGTTTTCCTTTGATACTCTCAGTCAAGCGTTTGGAAAGAGGCAGGACTTGCATATGGGGCAATTGTGCCATAAGGCCCACATTCTCTCAAACCACTTCCTGAGCTTCTGCAGCATCACACACAGTTAGACCTCCTGAGTCATGGAATAAGTAACAGTCTTTATACTATTGCCCTATAAGATGTGTATGGAAGAGTACAAAAACATCAGGTTTTCCTCCCAGCTTCCCACTCTCTACCCCTTAGAACACCAGCTCCTGATGAGCTTTGCTGCTCTATCCATCAGCCCATCAAATTCAACTTGACTGGCCTTAACAGAAAGGCCTACATGCAAGTGAAAATGAAGTCCTAGCTGTTCCTTTTTTTCTGGGAGTAGCTTCTCACTCCTAAGGAAGCATATTGTAAGCATGTTGGTAGAATGGTACAGTAAAAACCCCCAAACATTGCTTGCTCCATGACTAATTAAGCCATCCCCTTGTACTGCTGTCACTTTAGGAACCACCCACTAGAATAAAAAGGGGAAGACTAGGAGATTACCCATGGTTTTAAAGGCATTTCATTAGAGCATATCTTTGGTCATAAATTACTGTTTACCTGTCAACTGGTTTCAGAACACCCACAAGGTGTTCTTTGAAGCTAACCTCTTGGATTTATAGGCTTTTATACAGCTGTTGAGAAACTGTTTGATCTGAAAGTCTGAGTCTTTTGAAGTTGAGAGCTAATGAAAGATTATTCTTTTTTGACATTGATCAAGCAGTTAATGAGATAAAGTGATGGGAAATGCGCGGATGCATCAGTGTGACTTTTTTGGGTACGGATTAACAGGAAACCCAGACGCACTCAGGGCCACACGAGTCAAAATCATAACGAAGAAGAAAATTAACTGTAGTCAGACACAGGTCTTAACCAGAATTAAAGGTATTTTGGGACTCTACTCTTAAATTCCCTCACCAATGCATATGGAATGGAAAACTGAGCTACTGGGGATTTGGCCTGTGCAGGCTGTGTGTGCCAGGGTAGCTGGTCCCTGACACAGGGCTAATGCACCAAGGAAAGGGCATGGCTGAACAAAATGAAGATCTAATATAAATGAACTATACACATGCTCTTGATGTTTTCAAAACCTATCAGGCACAGAGTTTTTATAATGCCACAAACACTCCAAGTAGTGACTTTTGAACCCAAGGAGTGAACTTTTGAACTTTTTTATTAAAATATAGTGCTTCCCAACAGTAAAGCTAATATTAAGTATTTGAGATACAGAAACATCCTGCTATTTTCAAACAAAATCCTCTGCCAATGGAGTGCCCTAGTTCCATTTACCACTGGCAGAAGTTAGCTCTTCTAATTCATGTGGGATACAGCATCAGAAATATCAAGACACAGGAAGAAGAGTCATGCAGTTCCAGGACAAATTTTAGGCTTTTGACAATAAGCTTAAGAAGTAAAAATTTAGGTAGAAGATTCATTTCTTATATTAAAATACAAATACTCAAAAAATCGTAGATTTATTTACTATGAAATGAAATTAAATTCATTTTCTTGCCAGCTGTGTCTGTCCTGGTCTTTATTAGGTTTTGTACAAGTCATTTGTCTAAGTCAGAAAATTATGTCTAAAAATACAGAAAATATTTTAATACCATTTTAAGTAGGGTCATATTCTACAAAGGATGGATAACAATATCACATGTTTATAGAAAAAACAAAACCAACTTGTTTTTGTCTAAATTCTTGCAGAAGAACAGTAAGACTACTTTGAGTCTTAAAAAAATAAGCTACTGATGCAATCCACATTTATTTGTGTTGTTCTTTATATCAAGCACGGTGTTTCCCTTGAAATCAACACATGAAGATGATGAATCAGTCAAAACATTTGGTGAGCAAATAAAATGCTGAAATGTAAGGAAAATAGCCCTATAAAAGAGCTTACAATCCAGCTTGATAACTTTGTGCAGTCTACTTTAGCCTTCCTGAGTCACGGTAAAATGGCAGAGGATTTCAGTTCTGCATCGTCTAAACCTGCAGTATAAGTGACAGAAATGGCAAACAGAAGCCATGGCGTGAAAAAGTAAGATACTTCCATTTCTGTTTTTTACTACATTCTGCTCTCAGGCAGCAGTGCCAAGGACACTTGTAACAGAACTGTTAAATGACTTCAGCAAGCTAGATAAAATATAAACACCCACCAAAAATAATAATAATAATTAAGAAAAGAATAGGGGGGAAAAAGCACATCTAACATAATTTAGAAATCACATTACAAACTGTAAATACAATCACCTCTAAAGAAAATAAATTAGTTTTTTGTAGTCATCCATTATTTCCCAGAAATAACCTAATAATTGCTAACTAGGTTTCTATGTGTTCTTACAAATCTTCCCCAATGGCATAGTTAATAATGTGAAACCTCAGCCCAATACACGTTTCTACCCTTTGATAGACCTGCACAACTTATGCAGTACACCCCCAAACATTATTTCCAGAAGGAGAAAAAAACCTACCAACCCCACAACCATCCAGTGCTCATCTAATCCAGCACCTCATCTCTGATAGCAAACAATACCAGCTGTTTCCAGAAATACAGGGAATCACAGGATTTTCTGAGTTGGAGGGACCCACAAGGATCATGGAGTTCAGCTCAAGTGAATGGCCCATACAGGGATCCAGTCCAGGATCTCAGCATGATTAACACCACGCTCCAACCAACTGGGCTCATCTCAAGAAATCCCAGGTGAACCCATCCTAACACATAAGGAAAGATGTTTCCTTCTCTTCTTGAGGTAGATTCTGCTTTATGCTCAGTTTTCTCTGGCAACACCATTAACTTGAAGTACTGAGGATGGAGTAGTTGGATTATCAAATATTGTGTTAATTATGATTTATTTCAGGGTTGCAGTCTCCAATACCTCGCCTTGACCACAAAACAGCCAGTTCAGTATTCCCTGCACAAAGGAAGTGTAAGACTGTTTGAGATGTGATGGAGAAGCAGGAATCGAGTTCAAAGTGCAAACTGGCACACGTTGGTTGGACTGATCTTTAGGTGCTGCTGAGATCTGCTGTTGCACTGACCTTTGGCAGGTTCACTCATGCCTGCTGGCTGTGAGAAAGGAGGTGGTGAGAAGAAACATTCATGAATATGCATGCAAACTAAAGCTGAATTTTGATTTGGCTGCATTCATAATCCATTTATATTCATTTCTGTGGATGATCAGACGCTGGAGATTTATTCATGAAAATGAACTGAGCACTCAGTCAACAAAAGGGAATTCTGAGCAGCATTTTCAATGGCAAGACCTACCAATGGCTGGTGTGCTACACAAGTCACCTAATCAGGCAAGGAAATAAGCAAAAGGGAAAAAAAATGATTACCAATACTACAGTGAGGTGTTTATAGAGGAGCTGCTAACCAGGACCAGTTCACTGAGGAGTGGAGGTTCAGTGGTCTGAGTTCTGTCCTGGATCTATCCTCAGGCAATGTAAAGCAGGAATAACCATTTCTGTACCAAAGCATTTGGAGAGCTACAACTAAGAGGCACGAGACAGCAGATCTGGCTATCAGAAATAAACCAGGAAGCTGTACAACTCTGTGCTGTCCTTTCACAAATGAAATGTGACAAAAAGGGAAAAAATAGCCTATTGTGTGTTATGACAAGTTGCACAAAGCTAAAAGACGTCATAGACAAGGACTCAAACACATTATGATTTCAGGTTAACTGGATATCTGCACAGTGCTAAGGCACAACTTAACTGTCCTCAGCAAAGACATTAACTCATATAGAGTCTCTCTTTGCATGCTGGACACTTTCTAAGCAACACAGAATATCAGATTGCAGCAGGGCAAATGGCAACTTGGCTTAGCCAGAAGCCATCAGGAGTTACATCACACCACTTTCTTCTCCAGATTATATGAAAATCCAAGGACTGTGCTGCAGAAGATTTAAGTTAGAGCAGCACAGAGCCTCAACTGTAAGACTCTTACATTTCGGACTTTCAAATTCTTAAATTTGCCCTTTACTATAAAAAGTCAATGATTTCACCAAGAAAGTTTGATTAGTTTCTTTTACTTTCTGTAATGAAGTGCCATCCTTTTTACACTTGAAAGGATCTTTGTAATAATGCAACATTGATCTTTTGAATACAGATGAGCTAACCTAGATAATAGGATTTGGTACCCGAAAGAAAAGGCTCTGAGTATGTATATCTAAGGCTTCAGTGCCATCAAGAGGATTTCAAAGATAAGGCACCTGTTCTTGAGCAAATGTTTAGTTGAGGCATTGTAACAATACCCTTACATTTCCATTATATTTGTAAGTGATCTCTCACTGCTAGTAAAAAATTCCATGTCATAACTGAGAATGTAATAAACACACCCACAGAAGGGAGTGATGATGCAGAACCAGCCAGCATGAGGTAGTGCAAAGTAAAAAGCAGCTGTCAGCAACTTCCATGGATATAAAGTTTGGAGCTTCTCTTCTGTTTGGTACCCTGACTACACCATACTGCCTACTTCACTGACTGCAAAAACTCTTCTGGAAAGAGGAAACAGATTGGAAAAAAGTGTTAACAGCAATTTCCTGGACAGAAAGAAAAAAGAGGGATTTTTACTTCTTTTTAATGTTATCTGTTTCTATATTTAAAATGGAGTGTCACACCAGAAACTGTACCAACAACAGTGCCCAGTAGAAACCTGACAAGTTATCAGCAATCCTAACAAGCCACCTCCATGTACCACTTTCTTAGATTGCCAAAATGCAAATTAGCCATTGCCAGCAAACAGAGCACAGAACTGGGCACCAAAATAGCTGGGTTTTCTTCCCAATTATACTACAAACTTACTGCATTTATTTTCTAGCCAGCATAACAAATCTACACCTTTACTCCTTCATCACTTTCTTCTTTCTGTGCATTAACTTTCACAACCACCATGTGACAGGAGCAATTTCTTGTTGTGTTCTCATAACACACTTTCATTGCTAGCTCTGTTTCACCATCTATAATGATTTTAATTAATTCTCTCCAAATACAGATTGGGTCTATTCTGAGAAGGAAAGCCATGCTGACAAGAGTCTTAAAAGCAATGCACAATTAATTTTATATCATCCATGACCTGTAACATAGAAAAATGTTTAGCACAAATCCAGTCATATTAAGGAAATAAAAATAAATAAAAATTTAAAAAATAAAGCTACTTGTTCTTCACAGCACCTTGTTTAATTCTAACAAAATTCAAAACCTTCCCCTCCTCCTCCTCCTCCAAGAAGAAAATATAGTTTCTAAGATCTCATCCAAGCTCTTGCCAGGCTGCTGATGGAACAGCTAGAGCTGAACTCAAACTGTGCCTCAACACCACTTTCACACACAGCTCTATTCTAAGTGTGGGCAGAGCCTTTGAGGAAGGTAACATCAAGAGTCCTTTCAACTGACCTTTTCAGAATCTTTTTATGATCTAGCCCATTGATAGGCTTATTGGGAATACACTGCACCAGAAAGATTTGTTTTGGCCTGGGTAACTTCAGCTGGAGTTTTTCTACGCAGAGCAATCATTTTGCTGGTGACAGCACACTTGTGCCTCCATTTCAGCTCCAGCTCTCCAGGCTCTCAGACTACTGAAACACAATCATCCAGTATTCAGAACATCAAGTGCTTCTGTTAGACCACGATAGCAGCAGGATATCTCCTGATCTTTTCCTTTGCAAGTGCCTTCAGGCAGCACCTATAGATTGGTAGTTTAAGAAGAAAGACAGTCTGAGCCATGGCTTTAACTTGTAAACAGGATCTTTGAGGAAGCAAAGGTGTGAGTTTGTTTCCAGTAAAGCAAACTTGCTTTGTTGTTTGCTTTTGGCATTTTTGTGATAAATCTACAGAGTAGGAATGGATTTCCTGTCTGCCTCTGCAAACTTCTCTTCACTGAACACAGCAAAACTGCCAGAATTTAATTTCCAATGTCAACATGTGTCAGGGTCAAAGACAAGGGGTCAAAAGTGCATTTCAGGATTAGGTGCATTTCTTTTCAATACTTATGCAATCTGCTATAGTAAGTGAAAACTAAACACGAGGATTTCCAGGGTGTCAAGAGACAGAACATGAAGGCCCTGGCATTTTGTTCCCGACTGCTTTATTAATGCACTTCTGTCATCATGTATGAGGAACTGACACTTCCAGACGAAGCAGATGAACACGCCATTTAAAACAGAGAAATTTCACACATTATGAAAATGAGATTGTTTATATTGAGCTAGATAAACAAAACTAAGTCCTGTGGAGTTTTTCCCACAGTATATTTTACAAGAAAACTCCTAAACCAATTGTGTTCAGGATTTTCTTACCAGTCGAGAAAACTACAATGTAACATCATGCTTGATGACACACAAACTTTCAGACTTTGGGCATTGTTATTGCTTCCCAGCCATCCAGGATAAAAGGAGCCAGTAAACTCATTACCACAGAGCCCTCCCCAAAATAATCCTATTGCCTCCAGCCATTTTACTCTGCCCGTATAAAAACACACCTGAAATCTTAATGACAGGTTTGGCAGGTAGCATCCAGCAAGTGATGTGTACTAGCAACTAAATATCACCTGCAGTACAAGCCCTGCATCGGCGGGGAAATGAGCACCCTACTCACGCAATTAGCACGTGTCCATCAAACTGACAAATGACGACAAATCAGCTGCTCGGCCGCCTGGATCAATGAAAACACCTGAGGAAATAATACACAGTATAAATATTTAACTGCCCGTCCTGTTCCAGCGGCAAGCGCCAAACTGCCGTCAACAGCCTGAGACATGCGGGCGGCACCGCCCTCTGGCGGCCGCGCTGCGCAACTGCACCCGGGAGCTGCGGCACACGGGGAATCCAAACCCGGCACCGCGGGGTGGAACACAGCCCCAAACAGGGAATCCAAACACAGCCCCAAACAGGGAATCCAAACCCGGCACCGCGGGGTGGAACGCAGCCCCAAACAGGGAAACCAAACACAGCCCCAAACAGGGAATTCAGCCCCGGCACCGCGGGGTGGAACGCAGCCCCAAACAGGGAATCCAAACACAGCCCCGAACAGGGAATCCAAACCCGGCACCGCGGGGTGGAACACAGCCCCAAACAGGGAAACCAAACACAGCCCCAAACAGGGAATTCAGCCCCGGCACCGCGGGGTGGAACGCAGCCCCAAACAGGGAATCCAAACACAGCCCCAAACAGGGAATTCAGCCCCGGCACCGCGGGGTGGAACGCAGCCCCAAACAGGGAATCCAAACACAGCCCCGAACAGGGAATCCAAACCCGGCACCGCGGGGTGGAACACAGCCCCAAACAGGGAATCCAAACACAGCCCCGAACAGGGAATCCAAACACAGCCCCAAACAGGGAATCCAAACCCGGCACAGAGGCATTGCAGAATGCGGATATTCGCCCCGAACAGGGAATTCAGCCCCGCCATCCCACCCCGGCAGTGACCACCCACGTGTTTGGCTAATTGGGGCAAATATGTGAATTCCCCAATACCCCGTTTTTGTCTCTGGCTACTTGCGTGTTTGGTTAACCGTCGCAACTCGGGAATTTCCCATATTCTGTCCTTATCACTGACCACTGGTGTGTTTGGCTAATGGCCATAAGCAGGGGGATTATCCCACAAACTCTCCTCACCACTGAGCACTTGCAGCACAAGCAAGCCCTGGTCACAGGCAGGGGCTCAACCTCAGACAGATTTTTAAGTCAAAGCAAACACCACCAGAGCTCTCAAACACTGATTCTTGAGCAAGTGGACAACTCGAAAAGGAAAGGTTGTTACAAACCATCTTTCCTACTGTGAGAAACAATGCTCACTTTTAAAGATCTCAAAGGTTTATAGAACCTTAACAAAATACAACAAAGGACAGAATAAGGAAAAATTACAGTCCTGGGAGCATGGAACTAAACCGCCATGGACTCACCCACAAAATGGCTGCTCAGCCTTTTATACCCCTGGTGTTGCCCCAGGTAACCCTGGCCCCGCCCAGAGCCTGCCAATCAACTCTTCCTCGCTGGCCATTGGTGGAGGCTGCTTCCTTGCAACCTGATTGGAGGTCAGGTGTTGCCCTGCCACGCCCCCAGTGCCAAGGCTGCCCCATTCCCAGCTGCCCCATGCAGGGGCACAGGGACAGCCCTCCCTCCACACGTCGCGGCTACCGAGGCCGTCCCTTGGCAACCGTACGGGGGGAAGGGGACTATGGAGAGAACAGAGGGCGTCCAAACAACAGAACACAATAACATAACCATACAGCAATAAAACTGCTCTCAACAGGCACACAATATTCATCCCTTATTTGCGAGAGCCAACCATCGCATTACCCCTCTGTAACAGTCGGTTTGTGCAAAAAATGTAGCTTCGTGTAGGGAAATGGTTGTAAGACACCACTGGAACAGAAGTGCTCACCATGTTACAGTCTTGGAGACACAAAGCAGGGAGTCAGTGTATGTAAATATTTTATGCCATTGCCAGAAGCACCCATGAAACAGCTCCCTTGAGAACGAGAAATGAGGCTGTCACCTGTGAAAGGTACTCTGACCAATTTAATTCCTCTATGTAAACTGGGTGAAGCCTTCAGTGACTTGAGTTTTAAAGCTCCAGCTGGTTTTGATTCCTGAGGAGTGCTGGATATGTGCTCTGAAGTGGTGGCACAACAGCAGTAAGGCCATAAATGTGCCATGGATGGGTGTCTATGACCACTCCAACTGGAGACATGAAAAACACACTAGAGTCCAATCTGTGTGTGAAGAGTTTTCCAGCCCAGCCATATATTCTAAAGTGAAAATGACCTTGCTCTGCTCTGAGCTAAGTTCTAAAATGTTTCATGTAGAATAAAAGCAAAATCATAAGAATGGCTGCTGGAGATGGAAACGAAAATGAAGTTGGAGGCCCTGAGAGTTGTCCTAGATCCAGTGCTTTCCACCCCTGAGTTAATGCAACATCTGGTCTTAAAAGAGGTTCCACCACATCTTAAAATGGGTGACTTAATTACTGCCAAGGTCCTTGGTGCCAGGCTGCACCCCTTCCTGTATCCCTAATTTCTGTGACAGTGGACATTCACAGGTGAACACAGGCTCAAGCCTCTGCCACACAAGCTGCTGCCATGACTCAGGTTATATTAGGACAGTCCTAGAGCCAGTGGGGGTCACTTAAATGCAACTGAGAGAAACACAAAGCCTCAAGGGGTCACTAAGCAGTCTCTGAGAATCAGATGGGGAATTTTTGTAGAAGTGTTACATTTATGCCTGTTGTCTCTACCTGCCATAATCCAGTCCACCAGCTTTCTTTTCTCAAGCTATATTTATGGACTTTGAAAATGAGTCGTCTTTCAGTTTATGTAGAATTAAGAAATTTTCCCCTCCCTCCCCATAATCCAAATAAATGATATCCACTCTGGCTGTCCTGCCTGCTCAGGGCTGCCAAGCACATTTATCTTGCCTAATCTTCTTTTCCAGGATCCATGCTGACTCCCCTTAAGCAATTACATATATCTAAGTGTTCTGTGTGCATAATTGCTCTCCATGCATTTTCTGCCAGTGAGATCAGATTTACAAGCCTGCAGTGTTCTCAATCTTCTTCTAGTCCTTCTGCTTCTATTCTATGCTTACTGGTGCCTAATGCTGTGCTTTGTCCTTTAATAAATTATCAGTGAAACACACACTTTAGAAAGAAAAAAGTCAAAATAGCCACCATTAAGACTCAAGAAGGGAAACATTTTAAGTTGTGTCTCTGATCTCACCCAGTCTAGAGGCCTTTTCTTTCTTCTAGGCCTTCTTGCTTCCCTGGGCAGGGAGAAGCCAGAGGGGCTGCCCACGGGGCAGGCAGGCTGAGCTCCTCATCCTCTGGCCACAGCCTGTCCCCAGCTGCAGGGGGAAGGGGCCTGGTAGTGACCACAGTCAGATCTGGGGGCAAAGGCCCAGGGAGTTTTCCCACAGCTCTTCCCCACTGAGCCTCTCCTGGCAGCCCCATCCTAGAGCTGACCCCACACGGCAGCCAAGCCCAGCCCCAGGGCCAGGGAAAGGGGCTGCAGGGCCAGTGGCCCCCTCAGGGCCCTGACATGTATCTGCGGCGTGCCCTGGTGACTTAAATCATGTCTCTGAGCCTTTCACTCCACTCTTAAGGACTAACCTTGCATTTTTCTTATCTGTTTAGTATTTGTTCTGTTTCCTGCATTGCCCCTTGCAGTCATTTCCATACTCTCAGCTTTCTGTGTTTTATCTCTTCCTACTGGAAGTCCTCTCCAAAAATCAAACGAGAAGGAGACCAATCATATCATGATATCTGTAACTAAAATAGAAATAAAAGAAAGCCTGAATACGAAGGTATTTTGCTAACTTCCATTCAACTCCTCCTGTATTGCCCCAAAGAGAGGAGGAAATAAGGGTCCTTTGCTGTGTCTTGGGAAAGGCCCAGAGCCAGTGTTTTCATAGTTCCTTCCTTTTGTCTGGACTTGCTGTTTCTAAATCTTTCTCTTCTTTTCCTCTACATTAGTTTAACATCAGCCCTCAGGGGTGAACCCTCCAGACCTGTGGGATATGCAGGCACTTATAGGAGTGCCCCTGGTCACAGTTGGGTGAATCAGGTTTCTGGAAGCTGAAGAAGCTGCACTTTTCTCCTGATAAACAAACGAGAACAGTTCTCAGCAGGAGGGAGGAGGACATTGTGCAAAACTCCCCACTTAATTGCACAGAAGATAATGATGAGAGGGGATACCAAAAGCACAAGGTTCGGACTAGTATTGTGCATGCAGTTTGTATGGATATGTAAAACTCCTTTTGTGCTTCTAGAAGGCAGGTTGAAGTGATAGTACTCTTAGAGAGCGTGCAGGCCTCCTGTAGGCTGAGACAAGCACTACTGCTGCACAGTGGTTCCAGATGGAGGTTTGCTCTTAGAGCATTTACATCTTGTTTGCATGAAAATATAAGATCAATATTACACATTTTAACATTTTAGTTACTGAGTTAAGCATATTTTCATTTACACTACTCTATTTGATTTCAGATGGAGAACTTTTGTTTATGGGTACTGGTTATCTCGTACTTTTAGTGTGTCTCTATGCTTTTTCTTCTTCCAGTATTTGTTGCCTTTGTGTATCACTGTCATTAGTGTACACAATCGCATTTTTGTTGGAGCTAACTATCTGCTAAAGACTTGAAACAGTCATGCACAGGCTCGGTCCCTGTTTCTTTTTCCTTTAGCTAATCGGAGATTGTCCGCCAGGATGTCTGTTGGTCTAGGTCCTCAGGGAGAAAACCAGAAGCAGCTACTTCACCTGTGAGAACCAAGCTTTTGATATTGTCTCTGTGATATTCACACACCTGGGAGGGATAAAAATACTGCTGCTGTCACCCACTGGGCTATGTTCCTGCATGGCCCTTTCGTGCAAGAAACAGTAAAATTATTGCAAGACTAATGATTTACAATTTAGATTAACTACTTTGATAAAATATACGGAATATCACACAGAGGAATATGTTCTGCTTTGATTTAGACCCTTCTCCTATTCACAAACTCTTCCCTTCCTGCCATCTTCATTCACAAACTGAATTTCGGCAAAATAAAGCCTCTTTATATACAAAGGCATATGGGCTCATTTTCAATTCTTTAGACCTACACTAATTTTTTGAACCTCCACTGTTGCAAAGCACTTGCTGCTCAAAATACTTCCCATCCCTGCTGGAATATAGAAATATATAATTCATATTGACCTTGTGCCTTGTCAGCTTTTAATACTTATAATTGAGCGTCTGCTCCAGCAAAACCATAAAACCTTTTAACATCTCACTTGCTCCAGTTTCCAAAATTTGACCTTCTGCAGCCTTTCTCATGAATAATGGGCCAAATAAATTCACTTAGACTACTGCCAGTGTCTGTTCCCCTGTTTAGAGTGATCTGAATGGCTGCCTTGCCCTTGAACATAACAACTGCTCATCACAGTTTGGTGCCATCTGCAGACTTGCTGAGCATGCATTCCATCACCTCTCCCAGGTCGTGGATTCATTCCATGTTTCTTCCAGCTGTTAAAGAGAAGGGCTCAATTTTCTTCACAGTAGAAATGGTGCAGGTGGCATTGTCCTTCTAATATATGTCTCAGGTGCTTGCCCTAGAGATGAGTTCTTCAGAGCTATTGTTGAACTAATTGAACTTATAGAGGATATTTGTGCTACCTTTAGATTTCCTGTGTCAGCAGAACTAAGTGGCTACAACTGGTATACAAATCCAAGCTTCTTTTTTGATGGATTCCTTATCTTATCCTTGACTCCTTTTAAGCCTTTTTTACCATACTTTATTTGTCCATCCATCACTCAGGACTTTTAGAAGTACTCTCTGATTTACCTATATTCTAATGACTCAGAATAGTGATTCTAATAGTGAGCAAGATACATGCTATTAGATGATGATCAATAATTCTGAAAATTAGACTTTTTGCTTGTTGAGTTAAAAATAAAAATACACCAGTTGAATCAACTGGGAAGACAGGCAAGAACAGAACCTGGTATTTGAAATTGTTAAGTACTCGGCTGATTTGGAAACTTTCCACAAGACAGTGGCAACAAGTACAACCAGTTGTGTATCAAACATACTAGGCAAATATAGCATATGTCTATAAAATGAGGATCAGAAACTCCAAGCAATTAAAATTCCTACCGATGACTAAAAAAGATTTGTGTGCTGGAGTACTGGTATAGGGAGGAAGAACACAGCAGAAGGTGAGAAAATGTTTCTATGTACAATGAGGCATTAAAAGTACATTAACCCCAAAATTTCGAAGAAGCTTTTCCTGGACATATCTGCCAAATATGTCTTTTCTGGATGGAAGTTGGCCATCCTGGAGGACCTAGAGCCTTTCCCCACAACTGCTGACCATGCAGGCTGTTCCCTTTGCTCAAAGAGCAGAGCCATGGGTGTTGGTCCAAGAAAAACTCTTTTTCCCATACAGTGTTTCTTTAATGTCTCTGCTTGACTCTAAGGCACTGTGAGCAATTAGCTTCCCCAGATTTAAGTGAAAATTACAAACTGTCTTAGGCCCTCCTTTGCCTTCTACCAATATAACAGCCCCATAAAATGCAGTGTAAGCCCTATTTGCACACATTCTTACTTGTAGAGCATTGTCACAGGGGCTGGGGTAGGAGCAGTGGCTTTGGGGATCTCATCAGGCCCATCCCCTGTGATTGCACTCACTGCCATCACCAGTTCCCAGACTGCAGTGAAAAGATTTGGAACTTAACTGCTGCACTCTTTGATACCGATTTGAATTACAGTATCCCCAACAGAGTACTATCAAAACTTAAAAATACATGGAAGTCCATAATCTATATCCTTATTCACCTCTCATCAAGGTACTCCCAAGCACTGATGCTTAGAAATTTTATCCTGTAGTTAAATGTAAGCATGGTAAGGAACCCTACTGAAGTCAGTGGAACATTAAACACAGAGAGAAACCTTTTCTGTAATTTTCTTCATGTAATTCCTAATCTCTGCTGTCTACACATTTTTTTTTCTTTTTCCATACCTATTAATGACATTTCTTCATGCTGGCAAATGCCCTATGACATTACACAGCAGTCATTGTTTTGGAAGGCAGTGTCACTGAACAGCCAGTCCTACTCAAGAGACCTTCTTCAGGTTATAAAGAAGCCATTTCAGACAGAAGCCTCACTTCTCTAAGGTTTTAAATACTAATGAGGCAAGTAACTGAATAAAGTTGTTATAAAGTAAACAAGTAACACTGCAAAGCCACAAGTTCCCTGAGCTCAAAGCTGCAACTCAGCAACCCTCAAGACAGCACTAAGCTTACCATTCATTGTATCTCTGAAGTCCAAAATCTCATCAAAACCAGAGGATGTTGTAGGAGGCTATGTATTTTCATCTTGTTATACAGTTCATTTAAGTTCTTGTTATACTGTAATTGCTAGATGCACAAGCAGTTTTGTATGTAAGTGACTGGTTGTAAAGTTAGCACATGAAGCAAATAGCTAAATAAAGATCTGCCACTTAAAAGAACATCCAGTTTCAATTAAATTATAGAGTATGTGGGATCGGAATGGTTAAAACTTGAATAATTTATGTCATTAGTGAGTTAATGTAAAACAGCCTCATATACATGAGGGCAGAAATGGCTGATATCATTGGAGATTAAGTTACCTGCTCCGCCAGGTGCCCCACAGGCACAAGTCACAGCTCTGCAGGTACATCCAGGTGCTTTGGAGCAGGAGTTGTTCCCCTGCTGCCATCATGCTCTCCACAAGCAGGTGCTTCCTGAGCTTCCTGGAGACACACAGTCCCTTCAGACACATATTGGGCAGTGTGAGGGTTGCCAGTGGGGGAATCCTCCTTAACAGACTTATTTCTCCTTATATTAATCACTGAAAAATTGCTTCCAGCCAGCTGTCCTAATTCCTATACCCATATTTGCCTCTGTGGCAGAACTTCAATTCAATGTGCTGAGAAAAAGGCTTATTATGTGTGTGATGTCATAGGGGGGTGATGTCAGGCAAGGCTGACTGAATTATTTCAGCTGTTTCTTAAGAACTTCACCACACAGAAGAACTTCATCCCGAGGAATTATTTTTTAATGAAGCTTTTCTTCACGGATTCAGTTGCAGTCCCTGCAATTCATAAGAGCTTTTGACATGCATCTTTCTCAAAGGCCCGTGGTGGGTATGGGAGGCCCAAGCTGCTGGTGCAGCTGCCTCCTAAAGCCAGCTGTAGCTTGGCCCATCAGTGTATCACTGAGTGCACTGCAGCCCGACTGCAGCCCAGGGATGTGGAGATCAGAATGTTCGCTTTTTTTGATCAGGGGCGCTGCATTTGGTGCCCTTTGCTTCTGCCTTCCTTCAGCTGCAGCAATTTAGTGTGCAACTGACAGGTGCATTGACCACTTGGCCAGATCCTCTCCCAGACAGCAGATGAAAAAAACGCCAAAATGACGTTTTGTGACTTGGAATCCTCTTTGTGTGATGAGAAATGTCAGGAACTTCTGTCAACCTGCCTTTTTTTAAAATCTACTGTATAACATAGAGAAGGCCGTGACAGGCACTAAGAATTAGGTTAGAGCTGAAATCAGGTTTTCCTCGATATTTTACTGTAAATTTCCAAAAGTGTGCCTCTTACTAACCAAAAAGATTTCAAGCATCATCTGATTTTCCTGTTTCACTTTCACCCCATTAACCATTATTCCCAGAGTATTAAAGCAAAGCAGACATGTAGAGCTATGACAACTTTTTCTTTCAGTTTTTACAGAGCAAATATTAAATTTTGGAATTTAAGATAATCTAGCACTCCAGAATCCAGCTATGTCAGTTAATACATTTACCTTTTTTAGTTTGTTTGCAAAATCCTTAGCAAATTGGAAATTTAGAATGCAAGGAGGCAGTTTAAACCTTAAAAGCAAAAACTTATAAAAGCAACGAAAAACTGGCAACAATTTGTTTTATAAGTCTCATGGGCTTCAAAATCCAGCGTGCACAAAAGTCCTTGGAGATGACATCACTGGGAATTCCACAGAGTTTCTATTGAAAAGCAGACAGTCCTTATACTTGTGCTTCCCAAAACAACCAAGAATTTCCTCAAATGGGTCACTCGTGGTTGTAAAGAACAAGAGTCAGAGGGTCTGCAAAAGCTTACAAAGTTTTATTAGTGAATTACACGCTTGGTATGGAAATTGATACCAGTTAGTCCTGACCTCCTACATAAGCACATGGCAGGGGGTTTTACATAAAGGAGTAGGGTGAAAGGGAAGAGAGAGACAGGAAGAGATTAATTCGAGAGGGAGATAGAGGAAGAAAGGGAGAAAAAGAGATCACCAGTCCTGCTCCAGTGCTGATCCAGCTGATGGGGTGCCCAGGGTCCTGGGCTTGGTGGGGGTACCTTCTCTAGGTAAGTTTTCCCTAACCTAGAGATGAGTTTATCACTTTCTATGCAAATTACTTATCCTGCAGACTATTCTTCTAGACCTTTCTGGAAATGGGTCAGAGAACTTTGGGGTCTTTTGAAAAAATGCACATCCACTTCTGGACCACATTCCCGTGCTTGTGCTGTATGTGTTGTGCTTATGTCCAGCAGCCAGAACAAGGATGTTTGTTCCAGGAAAGTGCTGCCCAAGCCCTGTATGCCCCCTTCACCAGACATCAACAGTCCTTGGCTGGCTCTGCAGCCATCCGGCTATCGGTGTTAGAGACACACATCAGCCCCTTCTCTGTTGGGCTTCTACAGCACCCTTGCAGTCTGAACAGAAAACAAGACTTTAAACCAGTGACTTTTCTTCCTTTATGCTCACTGCTGACAGACAGCAATGCACAAATGAATATAAACCTCCAACAACCCTCAAATGAAGACTTCAGCAGGGTAGGAGAAGGGAATACAGGTCACCTCACCCCTGATAAATAACAGCTCTGTTAATTACCCAATACAGCCTTGCCCCTGATGAGTCACAGCTATGTCCAATAAAGGTAAGTGTGATAAAAGGGGTGGGTTGGCTGGTGAGAGGGAATCATGAAGGAGGAGGAGCCTTGAGGAAGAGGGAACCAGAGGATCATGAAGAAGGAGGATTCTGGGGAGAGAGAATCACTGCTGTGAGGTCAGTCTGGGCCTGCAGTCAGAGCCTGTTGTTGGAACCTGCAGTCACAGTCTGCAAACCAGTACCTGCAGTCATGGTTTAGCAGGAAATAACCAGCAGTCAGAGGCTGCAAGGGAAACCTCCAGCAGTTGGAACCTGCAGTCACAGTCTGGCTGTGTAAAAGCTGCAGTCACAGTCTGCAAACCAGTACCTGCAGTCATGGTTTAGCAGGAAATAACCAGCAGTCAGAGGCTGCAAGGGAAACCTCCAGCAGGAGCTGCTGCAGTCAGAGGCAGTGAATAGCTGGAGTCAGGATGGCTGAGCTGTAAAGAGGAATAAACCAGGACCCTTTTCATGATGTGATAAACAAGAAGTCTGTATCTCAGCTAATGTCTACCCTCTAACAAGAGGACTGCTGCAACAGAGCAGGATTGTATATTGCCATACTTCCACAATCACTCACCTGGCAAAAACAGGCACTGCTCCTGTAAAAAGAGGCCACTCTTTCCACTCAACACCAAGACTGTCTCATGCAATCACAATGGTTTTCACCCTAAAAGGCTCCTGGGCCCCTGTGGATGAACACAAACACCTCCAGTGTCACAGAGACAGAAACAGCACCAGAGACAAAAAGGGAAGAGTGTGATAAGTTCTTTCAACAGTAACGTATCTTTAAAGTGACTGGAAAATGACAGTGTTAGTTCTACTGCCTCTTGCAATATTTATTGGTGCTGTCTTTGATTTCTATAACCAAAGGAGGGGAAATGTCATCCAAGGTGTCTGTCCAGCAGCAAAATGCCTCAAGACTGCAGCCTCCAAAGGGGATGCTGAGGACACGGATCCCCTCCAACAGGCTAAAACTGGACAGTGGGACTTACATGCTCAGTGTGGAAAAAAAAGCTCAAATATTTCAATTTTGTCCTTCCAGTAAAATGCCCAACTCATCTCACTTACGTCCTTTATCTTTGGTAGAGAAGTCATCCTTTTTTCCTTCCTGGTCAAACTGCTCTTTGCAAGGGGAAGGGACATAGAATCTTCCTGACCCAGCCCTAAGGCCCAAGACGTTTCAGGGCTCATATTTTCAACACCTTCTGTATCTTTTGTGTGTATAATTATCACATTTCCACAGCAGTGACACTGACAGAGAAATTAATCCAACCTAATCCATGTCTGGAAAAAAAACATTGAATTAAAGAGGGGAAAAAAACCCCCAACACTGAAAGGGCACACAGAGTTCAAGAAGAATTGCAAACATTTATGATTCAGATAAACAAATCCTGATGGTAAAGAAAGAATCAACGACTGTTTCTCATGCCAGCAATATATATTTATTGTCATTCTGGAGATAGGTTACCATGTGTATCAGGACTTCAGACTGAAAACAAATTGGGATAATGAATGCTTAGCATATGCCAGTTGAAATGAAACAAGTGAACGTGAAGCTGATCCTTACAAGACCTTCAATTGGTCTGTTTTTGCGTGTCTCCCCCACACACTTTAAAACAAATTAAATCTGAACATCTTTCCCTTCCCCTTCATTTCAGCCTCAGAAAAATAAATGACCACCCAGTTGCACCTTTTACTAGCTTTACTAATATTCTGCTAGCAATATCAGAACATTTATGTTGTTGATTCTACCACTTCAAAAGGAAGCAAAGCTTTACAATGTTCTTCTTCCCCATTACCGGGCTATTGAGTCTAGCTTCAAAGACTGTCTTATATTAGTCTACTGCAGTCTTATTTGCAGCGGTGCCAAGTCCCACAATCTATGCAAAAGCCACTGCAGTGCTACTAATTATTGAACACCTTTCCTCTCCATCTTCCATTAATTTAACAAGTTGCAAGTGCTGTCCCCAAAAAGAAAAGGGGAGGATGAAGATATTTTTGTGCTTTCATACAAAAAACAAACAACCACCTAGTAAAAAAAAAGAAAATCCTTCAATTACAATGCCCCACCCAAAAAAACCCCAAGTCCCCACCCTCCCCTAGCTTTTATAAGTCACCATGAAAACAAATGCATACAACTTACTGTACAAATACAAAGCTGCAGGCATTCAGTTTACAGAACATTCTGAAAATATTTGAAGCATAAAAAGTACACTTGATAATTGCAAAAATAAAGTTTCACTTTTTTAAAAAACATTTTGATCAGAGCTCAAGCAAAACAAACATTTAAGGATTCCTACTTCAGCTTAACTCCCTAAGAACACCACCTTCAGAAATTAAAAACAAAACCCTCAGATTTTTGGTGATAAAGTAACTGACCATGTCTTTTAATGAAAAGAAATGGTATATACAACAATGGCACAGACCTTAAGCATCAACAACATATTTCAGCCAAAAGTAAGTCAGCAAGTGATCTGAGTCATTCTTAGCATTACACAGTACTCATTACTAAGAACCTCAATCCACCAAGAACAGATATTAAGTTAGACTGGTACAAATGGAGGGAAAAATCCATGACATCAAATAGGCTCAGTTTTTGTCACTGAACTTTTTTTAGGCTAAGTTTCACTAGTGCAAGACCATTTGTTTACCCAATTAAATGAAAGCTCATAAATGTCACAATTTAAGAACACTCATACAAAACTATTTTTTCTTTTAAAAAAGTGCCACATACCATACTTTTTACTAAAAAAGTTACAAACTAATGGAAGACTGTCTGTCTCCATCTTTTGTCAACAAGGAAAGGCCAAAGTGATTCTCTGATCCCAGCTCGAAATGGGGTTCTCTGGCCTATCCCCAGCATCTCCAACTTGGAGCAGTCCAGCTGAGCATTCTTTGGACGAAGAGCACCCACAACTGGACTATCAGTAATCTAAAATCAGAAACAGAAGACAAAAAAAAACCCCACACCAGTAAGTACTCAGAATTGACAGAAAAATACTTGTACATGTACATTAGAACTTTTTCTTCACAGCCTTCTCTGCAGCTATGGTTGCCTCCTCCGTTCCAGCTATTTTGTGGGGATTTTTTTGGTTTGGGTTTTTTGCTATTTGCTTGTTTTATAGTTAACTTTATTTCAACACATCAGGCCGTGTGAAGTGTCTTAAGGCAATTTTTTCTCACTCTCTTTACTGCTACTATTTGTGGTTTTCAATATTTTATTCATATTTTCACTCTGTGATTATTGTCACAAGGTAAGGAATGCTCCAGAATGTAAATGGAATCATGTCTTGATCAATATACTTGAAGAGGAATACAGTTGGGGAGAAAAAATTAAGACTAAACATCCTCCATTGTTTTTCTTTCACCTTCCAAGTCACATTTCAGTTCCAGTATTCACCAATTCTGAATCCTTAGAGTTTATTTTGTACATAGATAAAATCTTCTTGACATGTTATATGTCCACCACCTCATCAGTCTGTATTTAAGAGCAGTCTCAAGTGTCAATAAAACTGCAGGACAGGTGTTTTAACCTCAGCAAAAATAATTTGTAGTTCTTAAATGCATGTATTCAGAAATAAATCTGGGCATTGCACAGCTGTTACAGAGCCCTATCTTCAAGTTAATGTTCTATCAATCTGTAACATAAAAGTACAGATTTGCTTGTGACTAAGGGGAAGTGTTCTGTACAAATACCACTACACTACAGACTGGGAAACTGGTGACTGACTGACTGACTGACTAATTTTCCTAATTCAGCAGGTCAAAGCATCCGTTGTTTTCCCAAGCTTGATACCAGCCAGTCCCCTCAGCAACAGAGCTGCTGTGCTGGACATGCACAGCCTGTACTGGAGAGGAAGTTCACTTGTACAGCCAGTGGGAGACCTCTACTTGCAATGATCAGGCACATCTGTCTGCCTGCAGGTCTAACAACACATCACTTACTGGTCTCAGGTGGCTGCTGGGAAGGTTGAAAGCATCTGCAATTGCACACGCCATCTCATACTTAGTCATCTGTTCATTGCCAGACCAGTGAAAGGTTCCTTTTATTGACGGGTCCTAGAGAGGAAAGAGGAAACACAGATGAAAGGAAGCAGCCAGCTGGCCCTCAGGCTAATTCCTGTGCAAGAACTGTGAAGAATTAGCATCCAGCAAGACCCTGTCTCAAAAGGCATCTTACAGCACCTCAGTGGTGTTCTAGAAACATCTGTACCCTTTCAGAGAACATCTGACCAGGGACTGAGATGGGAAACTGGTGTTACTTCTATCTGACCTGACTTCACAAACAGTCGTGTCCTGTAGAATGAACAGGAGGGAAAGGAGCTGCCCACCAAGCAAGGTCAAAGAGCTGGGCAGGAAGAACTCAGCTGTTCTGTGATGTTCACTTACTCAAAAACAAAGCAAAAGGCATTGCACACATTCTGAATGTTAAACTGCAAACCCTGTATAAGTCCAGTCAAACCAACTGCACCATGTCCATGGTCCATGTGTTCAAAGTTACCGTGTGAAAAAATAAACGTGGCTGTTTGCTCTTTGGTTCTGTTACCTTGCAAAGACGGTAATCTGAAGGTGCTGTGGTGAACAAATACAAGGAATTAATTCAGTCCAGGGGCTTTGTTTTGCCACTTCAGTGTGTTAACACAATAAACAAGGGTATCTTTGAGAATTACATTCAACCACATGGTTTTTTTTAATTCAAACCAGCAATTTGTAAAAGGCATATCAGAATAAGTTTGGCATTTCTAATTCTCTCCTCTACCAGAAAACACAAGACAATTTTCAGAAGGTTCTGTTCCATCCCTTCAACCACTTTTGTTTCAAAGACCACAATACCCTAACAGTCATGCAAAGATCCTATAGTATTAGAGCCAGTTCTTGCCTCCCTCCCAGCATTCCAGAAATGCAAATAATTCAGTGATGTGCAGTTCTCAACTGTCCAGAAGCAAAGCTGAGAACTCAAACTGTTTTCACCTTGCAAAGGCTCATTTCTTGCCATTCTTACCAGCATTCTCTTCTCTGCTAGTTGTCTGCAAACAGCTGCTACATCCTTGACATTGGTGGGAAATCTCTGTTGCCAGTGGTCCATGTTGGCAGATTTATTACTGAACTGCACTTTATCAAACATAACTGTCACAGCACTTTCCTCCAGTCTTTCCACCTCTCCATACAAAACAGGAATCCTAAGTACTGCAGTTTCTAAAAGAAAAAATATTTTAGATCATGGGTGGGGACAAATGCTGCAGCACAGTCTGAAAAATAGAAGTGCTAAGAAATATGGTGATCATATTAAGCATCTACAAGTCACAAATAAAATGCAAGTAGTATGTTGGCTCACAGAACATAATTTTAATTTATATCAAACCCAGTTTATAAACACTAAGACTACAGACATTGTTATATTATTATTTATATTTAGGCCCTTGATTTCCAGAAAGTTAACAAGCTTTCATTAATTGCATAAAGATGCCTATTTGAGTTAGAACAAAAATTTAAAAATTAAAAAACCCATCTAGTCTGTGCAGTTACTCCAGCACTCCCTATCCTCAGTGGGCAAGAGCAAGGAGAAAAACTGCCACCAATCACAAGTCACCATATTCAGGCATCAAAGATTTTTCACCCATCATGCAAAACCCTCCTGTATAAAGGAGGATATTATTTACCAGAAAAGACGACGTGAACCTTGAAATAATTGAAAAGCTTGACAAATAAGGAATAGGTTCACAGAATACAGTAGTAAATAATGTTAGATTCCAGGACAGTGATTTGAGAAATTAACAAAATGCAAGGAGAAGGATATTTCATGATGGAATACATCATACTAGTCATGAACACTCAAAAAGCCTCTGAGGAGAAATCCAAGGCTATGACAAATTACTTAGAAGTAATAGTTTTGCTGAAAGAGAAAACAAAAAAATTGGACCTGAAATTAGAAACTGAAGTCATCAAAACATTGCCATTCTTAACATATTTGGAGGAAAATGCTACAGCTATAGAAGAGACAAACAGAAAAAAACTAACATAGAGATTATTGTCACAGAGAAGTAAACCAGATTAAGTACTTAGACAAGAAAAACAAATAGAAAACCCAACATGACACTGATTTCCTGCTGTTCTAGAAGCAGTTATTTGGTCACTCAGCAGATGTTCTTCCTCTCTTTAAATACTGGTTGAAACATCTATTTTTAATTGCTTTAAAAATATTCATTCTTTGAGAAGACAACTGCCTTCCTTTGGCTCTCAGCTCTCTGGGACATGGAGAGAATCAGCCTCATGACTAACAGCTCTGAGGACCTCTTGACACTTTGTAGTTTTATAGGCATGACTGCATACATATATATATATTTATAAGCATGTATCCCCTTCTAACCAAAGTAAAGTATCTTTTTAAAAAAATGTTAAACTCACCTACTGGAGATTTTTGCACTTTACAACAGAAGTGGACAGGGCAGCTCTTCACACAGCTACAGATTTGACCAATGGAATTCTACCTACACTGTATCAGCAAATTAGTGACTGGAACCCCAGCACATGGAAAATACTTGTATTTGGATGAATCAAAACTCCTATTTTCAAACTCTTTACTCAGCACCACCTCAACACTCCTCCTGCTAATAATACCACTGCTGCAACCCACTGCTGCCTGGCAGATCCTGCTCCAAAAGGTTATGAAACCAAACTGCAGTGTTGAGTTGGGGGAAGAGTCTAGCAAGATACCCATACATAATGGGATTCGGTAAAGCCTTCTCTTCATTACCAATCTAGAAGAGGGAGCAAACAGCATCACAGTCAAATTCAGAGATGGTATTTAATCTGGAGGTGGAATGAATAACTGGTCATTTAAATTTATTTTTACTGAAATGAGACTTTTCCTATCAAAGTATTTTTTACAAATTTTTTTTACAAAGTTTCTTTCTTACTAGTAATGCCAAATCCATCATATGCAGCATATATTTACTTACTGGAAGACCATCATACTAATTTATCAATAGCTTGGTTCTTTGGTTGGGAAGCACAGAACCACAGTGTGAGTATCATACTGACATATCAGAAGCCTTTTCTGCATGTGTACTGAGACTATCGTCTTCAGATTTTTTGATAACATACAAGTGCTTCTTTCCTTATAATCTGTGACTGGACACTGACAGTGCACTAACTAGAAACAGCCAAATATCTCTTTTATAAAAGAAATAAATTTTAAATTAAAGGGAACATGTTCTTTTCCCTTCAGTACAATTTAAAAAATTGTATTTGTATATTTTGTATGCCATATTTTCATTAAGAAAAGACATAAACAAATTTTAAAAATCTTGTTGAAAACCATAAATATATTATTAACCCTTAAGAAAGCGTTACAAGCAGGAATCTGATGTGTCCATGTGAGTAAAACCAAAATGGGTGGCCTGTTGGCATACCAAATAGAGCAAAACCCAAAGAGTAACTACGCTCCATGTTGATTTGAGCTGTATTATTACTAAATCACAAGTGTGGTTTTTCCCTTTAAGTAAACATACATTGACAACACTTGCAATGCATCCCCTTAAATAACTGCAGCTATGTATTGAATGAAGTATTTTATCTTTCCTTAGGAACAGCAGATTCACAATAGACAAAGGCTTACGAATGTCCATCAGGGAGAGGCAAATCACATGAATGAAGATCGGAACAGGTAAGAAAGAAAAGCTTTAGTCAAGATACAAGCAAGAGGGATTGCTCATGAGCAAGGAGACCAACTCCTAATCACATTCTTCTCTGAAACTCGTTTCCAAGGTTTTGCAACTTCATCATTGACTTAAGAGTCTACTAAGCTAACATATAACTGAGTAAAAATAGAAAGCCTGTATTAAAAATGGTTGAGTATCTTACCTTCATTGTTTTCCAGAACTGCCTTTTCACCCTCCAGTTTGGTTTTACCATATAAATTCAGGGGGTTTGGTACATCAGTCTCTTTATACGGAGGGCTTGTTCCATCAAATACATAGTCTGTACTAATGTAGATCAGAAATGCTCCAACCCCAGCTAGGAAGGAAATGTTTATAGATAATTTATATTAATTCATGCTGAAATCCCAATAGACCCTTAAATCCTCCCAAGGATCTCATCTTCCATGCACATTCATTCCTGCTGCTTTGTCTGTACCCTGATCCTTCACAGAGTTGTGCACACTACTCATGGAAAACAGGTTGACAGCACACTGATGGCAGAAGTGACATTCACACTTGTACTATTTGTATTGATGTCCCTGTATAAATAGATGCAGGATTTTAACAAGACACCAAATCCATGAGATGGTCTCCTTACCTGCCTCTTTTGCTAAGTTCGCTGAAGCAGCCACATTGAGCTGAGAAGCAGCATCTGGATGACTTTCTACAACATCAGGCCTTCTCTCAGCAGCACAGTGCACTATAACATGAGGCTGGAAATTAAAGACTAATTTTAAACAACCAACATGTCAAGAGATGGCAGTTGCGTCCTAACTCTAGTGATGACACCCCTCAGGCAAAACTAAGTAATAAAAATACCATTGTTATTTTTAATTATGGCATTCTGAGGAACACCTTTTCCTTAATTTCTTTTTACAAAAAACCCATGCTGTTTCAAGATACGAAAAACATTTATCATTAATTGTGCAATTATGGTCTTTGGTAGCTTCAATTTTACAGCAACTTTGAAGTTGTGGGGATTTTTTTCTCTTTAACTCTGTAAAATAAAATATTAATTTTACAATAATTTTATTATATTAATTGGATATAATATTGTATTAACACAATATACATCTCACACAAGAGTACTAAATTTTTTTAGGTGAACTATTTATACATACATGGCTTACTTGACATATGCAGATTATTAAGATGATATTTACTATTTTATAGAATGGCACCCTGGATAATGTATTTCAGGTTTTATATATTCCTCTTGGCACTTAACACTGCACAGTACACAGAGTTCCTGGTGTTGTATTCAAATTTTCCTCCAATTCCCCAGAACTGCATATTGACACATTACAGTGTCAATAACTCACTGTCTCTTTTCCTTTCCAGCGTGCTGGCACGTACAGCTGTGCCTGCAGCCTGCCTGTGGTGAGCACAGCAAAGGCCAGAGCTGTGTGTGCCTACAGAGCAGACCCCTGCTCTGGGTGGGGCAGAACACGCAGCTGCACCATTGGCAGAGCCCTGCCAAAGCCCACTCATGCCCCAGAACTCAGCAGCACTATCAGCTCACTACTGGACACATAAAGTACCCCTCCCATCCACTTTATACTCCAGAAACTTACCTGAAAATCATGGATAATGTCATGAACTGCAATAGAGTCCAGAAGATTAATCTGTTCAAATCTGGGCTGAGCTCTCCTGTACCCACAACCAACTGTGTTCCAATTATTTTCGTTGAATTCTTTAAACACAGCTCTGCCAAGAAGTCCTGTAGCACCAGTGATCAAAACTCGCCTACTGGGAATGTCAACATCTTCCTAAGCAAATGACAACAGGAAAAGTTTTGTTTCTACTGTAATTTTTTACTGTTTTTTCTTCAAAAGTATGCATAGTCAGAGGCTACTGTATTAAAGAAAGCTTCTCCTGAGTCTTTTGGAGTGTTTGATGGAACACCAACATCTGAGAGGACCAATACTGCAGCCAGTCAACTATTTAAACATATATTCAAAGGTAAAGAAAACAAACTTCAGTGAGAAACTCATTTACTTCTACAACAATCCAAATCACTAGTGAAGACAGAATTTTAAGTTCATTCAAAAGCTGATAACTTTGTGCAATCGGAAAGGAGAGAAATAACTTTTTTAGCAAATGGACCCAAAAGATGTAACATTTAGGGTCAAAATCCTACAACAAATAATTCTGGATAGACTGTGCCTGTTAAAAGCTGCAGCAATACAATAGAATTTACTGTAGTAATTACAATCTTGAATTCTATTATTAAATAGCAGAGTAATTAAATGTTATTTAACACAACAGTGTGATAGTAAGTAAAACCAAGATACTGATCTCTTGTCAATTTTACAAAATGCATCTGGAAGTGATTTGACAATTTCAGCTCTCCATCTATACAACACACTACAGCTGTACTTCAGCTCCTGCACATTTTGATACTTGGGACGGCTGGGAACATCAGCACACACAAACTTCATCCCACCTCTCACTAGAACATCAAGTTTTCAAGACAGCAAACACAAGATCCATGTCCGTCTCTGCAATCTTTATTTTCCTTTAATGGTTTCCTTCTGTATCTGCCATGAATAAACCCAAAAAACTGCCTGCTAAAAACAAAAATGAAAGCATATCTTTACCATGCCTGTGCAGAAAAACTTGGGGTGTGCAGAATCCACAAATCTTGGATTTCCTGACCACTTTACACACAAGGACAATTTGTGACAAATTACTATAATTCTGTACACCATAGAATGCCTTCTGCTATGCAATCTCAATAGCCCAGTAATTTCTAAGCATTGTACCAGACTGCTACTTTTTGATTGCAGCACAGGAACCCACAGCAATCACTTCCAAATTACTGTCATTCACCCATGAAGTTACAAAGCTTCTGTTCCTTAAGGGTATACGCAGAGGGGCACGATGGAAACAGCCTAACCCAAAACAATTGTTTCCGGTTCCCAGCACAGTGCATGCATTATTCTCAACTCTCAATCTCCAGCTGAAAGCTGACTTATTCCCATTAGTACTGGATGAAAATTAATAATTTACATGTGGACAGTTGCCTGAAAATGACAGACTACAGCAAATGATGTCTCAAAAAGTTACTTTTAACCTTAAATTTTACCTGAGAACACAAGCTGATCTACCATTTTTAAGGCTACCCAGGCTTCTCTGAACAGCATGAGCAAGAACATGCAACTACTATTTTCTTCTGTAATTCTTCTCTTAGCAAAGTCTGCACAGAGTGTCACAGGACCTATGAGAAGGGCTTCCACAGCCAGAGGTGCCCGCTAATAAATATCCAACACTTGCTGCAGAACAGTCAAAAGGTTCTCTAAAAACATCACTGAGTATCTTCAGTACGTAGGAAGTGACCAACACAAAACCAAGTGTCATTTGCAAAATCTGAAGTTTTAAAGGCTCATGTATCTAAGTTTGTTTATTTTCCATATCATAAATAGGCTGTTACATCAGCAGCACACCTTGAACTGGACACAAACACAGCTTTCACGCTACTGCTGTTGTCTGCAAGATAAATTGATTCCAGTCACTTGTTTCTGAAAGAGTAACACTAATGATAGATGTTTCTCATCAATCCAACACTAATTAATTATCAGTTTGAAACTCTTCTTGCCAGAAGTTTTAACATTCTGGTGATACAAAACCTGAACAGATGAACTCTTTCCCTGTATTCTGCCTTGCTCCTTCACAAGACATCACCTAGCTGCAGCAGCATTTCTATGGTCCACTCACACTACTAAACATGCAATTTTGAGGTTTATAATGAACCATCCCGTTCATTGTTATCTGATGTCCATATTAACCAAGAATAACAAAAAAATGTCGTTTAAATATCTCATTCACATTAAAAAAAGTCACAGCATTATCAAATTAAAAATAGCATTTATAAGACACCAGATCACTTCGTAGACACTATCAAAACATAAAATAACAGTATAACTTATAAAAAGAACAAAACATGATGCATTTCAAGTTGAAAACCAGAAACAAGTACCTTTGAAGTTTTTTTATAAAGCTTTTCAAGCTTTATATTTTTATTTAGAAAATCATGATGAACTCAAACCATTAATTTTAAGGCATAGCCACTAAAACCCGGAAGCTACTGGTGTAACAGATTTGCGACATAACACGATGAGATCCAAGATAATAACAGGGAAGGGAACGTGAGACTGAGCGCTCTCAGCTCTGACATCCCCTGCCACAGAAAGCAAAAGGCAAAGCCTGGGGCCTTCCAAAGGCTCGGAATGACAGGTGAACCCACATTCGCGTTGCCAGAAGTTGTTCTGCCCTTCCCTACACGCCCAACCCTCATTGCGGCGGCAGCTCACGTACCCTGCGGGGCACCACCGACCCCGCCCGGGACAGCAGGCAGGGACGCGCCTCCCGGAGCAATCCTTCGTGGACTCACTGCACACCGTCTCTACCGCCGAGCCCTTCTCGGTGCACGGGTTCGCCGGGAGCGGCGCCGCGAGTGCCGCGAGCTGCCGAGCACAGCGTCCCCGTGGCCATTCCGGCGAGGCCGTGCCGATACAACACGACCCAACTCCCGGAGTCCGCGGGGTTCTCAAGTACCCGCGGCCCCTCAGGCGCAGCCCCAGCGGCCGCGGCCCCCGGGGCCCGGCCCCGCCGCGAACTCGTCAGCGCTCCCGGCCTGCCCGCTCGGCCCCGCGCTGCAAAGCGGAACAGCCGCCCCGCGGCGGGCTACCGGCCCCGCCGCCCTCACCTCCACGAGCTCGCAGCGTCCCGGCACGAAGCGGATCCTAAGCTCCTTTTCCCGGCCGACCATGGCGGGGCCCGGCGCTGCGCCAGGGAGGCTCCGCGCCCGTGCTGAGCGCCGCGCGACAGGGGGCGCCCTCGCCGCGCCGCGCGCCCCACGCACGCGTCTCCCGCCGCCGCGCGCTCATTGGCCAGGGCGCGCCGGAGGGGGCGGGGCCAGGACGGGTATTTAAAGGGACAGGCGCAGCCCTCGGGGACGGGGCGGGCCGGCACGTGCCGGGCGGGGACAGGGAGGGGGGCGCAGGGGGACAGCGGCGGGACAGCGGGCACTGTCACTGTCACTGCCACTGCCTACAGCCAGCCCCGCCTCGCGGCACGCAGCCTCACGGCGCCACGGCAACAGCGCGTGGGCTTTGGAAAAGCAGACGCGATGGTCACTCGTAACGCTCCCCGCAAGCGGAGGGGCCTGTGCTCCCGGGGCACCGCGAGCACCCGCGCTGCCTTAGCTGCAGGGCCGGCTCCTCCTTTCATGGTTGGGGTGCTTCCAGCAGTAACAAAAGTCACCACAGTAAGCACCTGTGGCGTTGCGTTTTGACATTTGACCACACTTCGCCTGTTGAAACTGTGAACTTTCTATTGTGATTGCTCATTTGTAGAAAACAACGTGGAACTTCAAAATTAGACCAAAATATCATATCCTGCATATAGCTCTGTCACGTATTCACTATAAATTACTTAATTCCACCTTTTGAATTAGAATGGAGAAAATTAAGCATTTTCAATTTGCTTTTATCCAGAGTTAGATGTAAAAGCAACTGGTAAATCCCACAGAGAAGGGGGATGGTTGTTTTTGAGAGAGCAATTGCTGCTTACAGTACTCATCCTATCTGTATCATTATATGCTTACAAGGTGACAGATCTGATTTCTTTTTTAATACAAGTTCTAAAGGTAACAGGATACTGTATACCAAGTGCTACTGTACCATTTCTGACCCACAAAGGCAGAGACTGTACCTAGCATTTTATTAGCAAGAGAACTGAAATTAAGTAGATGCATAAAAACTACTGGCCAAAACTCACTGTAGCTACTTCACACATCTATGCCAATGAATTTATTTCAAATTGACTTGATGAAAATAGTTTTAATTGGTAGTTCTCAAGGAAGAAAACCAGAAAAGTCTGCCAAAATTTAATAGAATCATACTAAGATTTTATAGAATATTGTAAATGACCTTTAGTTATGACAAGCAATTAATACTTAAAGGGCAAAAAGGTGCATATACATAAAAATATTAAACTGTTTCTGCCTTCATGGAATACAGATGCCCTTTTTTCCCCCTGTAACAAACTATTAACATTTTAATTCCCTTCCATTAACCTTAGAATTGTATTTCAAAATATCAGTAATTCATAACTTGAAATCAAGAAGTAGAATCTACAAAGAAATACCAAAGTGTTTAGCAGCATGGAGGTAAGAACTCCCAGTACGCCTCATGTCACATCATCTCCTCCCAACAGAGCTTGGAAGAGCTCCCTGTGCATTTTAACCAAAACCATGATGGGGAAATAAAAATTTTGTCTTCTGGGCTCAGAGCAAGAGGAAAACAGCAAAAGCATTAACACTGAAATCTCAAGCTACAATCGTTAATCAGCTTGTAAAATATCTTACCATCTTCGTCACCAGAAAAAGTTAAATGATATGTAGTTTTTGTACCTTCATTACATAATATGATCTATTTTTTCCTCAAATATTTACCTTGAGTCAGAACTCATGTTCTATAATAAGTGTTCTACCTATACTTGAAATTTATTGTTGTTACATCCGCTTTGTGAAACACTATGATTTTACAATAAAAATTGTATTGTTGTCTAGATCACAGTCACTTAAGCATTATGCATCTCTGGGTGAGTAAATGGATCACCCATTAAATTAACATTTCAGACCGTAATTCACAGAGCCTAAATCATAATTAGTCTCCCTCTCTCCTCCCCATTTGTTTTTCCCTTGATCTTGTAACCAAAGTGTGGTAGCAACCTGTTAATACAAATATCCAGAGCCTTACCTGCTCCATTTCCAGCAGCATTTCAGGCACTGCCAAACCAGAGGGAATTACCAGCCTAGGAAATCATTGCAGTTCAACTGTGCACTTGTTCCTTTGTCTGCTGTGCCTGCAGAGAGCACATGGACTGAGAGCAGCACTGGCTCTGCTGACCTTTGAAACCAAAACACAAATCCAAGCCCTACATCACGTGTGCCTCTGAAGCCTGTGAAGCTTTTGGTCTGGTCGCAGTGGTACCATTTAAGCAGCTCAGTATGAGCTTAAATTTTTACCTCGTAACAGCCAGCATGAGCAAGCACAGCCATTGTGTGTATGAGATGCATTCAAAGCACTGGCACTGGGTCTTACACAGTTTGTCTTTTATAGCAAACAGGAGGAGGGCTCTAATTAGGTCAGGCAGGTTGAGAATTCTAAGAGCTCTTCATGTTACATTTCAATTAAGCACAGCCCAGCTCTTGCTACAATACAGCAAGATGAATGCTCAGAGAAGTAACTTTGTGTTAAATCATGGAATTTTTCAATTAAAAAAAACTTCCACAACATGGAAGTAATGGATTTCTGCAGTGAATACTAATGTCAGTTGAGCTACAAATGTCAAGGTTTAAGTTTTTAATACTTCATTTCATAGTGCATGAAAGCGAGAAAGCCTCCTAGCCTGAAGCTGACAAAAAGCCCTTGATTTCCCCTTGACTTCCACCCTTTGCTTCTCTCCCCACTCTGCTCTACATGATTTATCAATGTTTTAAAGTTCAAGGATCACCCTTGCTGTAAGGCTAGCAGAATTACTTGCTGGAGTTTCCCTTTTTTTCTGTCACTGTAAGCATGCTCATGCCAACTGTATCAAACAAAGATGCAGCAACCCTAAAAGCCCAGTCCTGTGACAGGTGTCATTCTTGCCTTCCCTTGGCATATTTGTACCTTCAGTCAAAAAACACACAAAACTATCTTAATTCAGTGTCTTCATTTTTATGTTTTGAGTTTCTGAGTTTGGTGGAACCTTCCATTAGCATTCAGACAAATGCCTGTTTCCTCTACAATTTTTTTACTCCATTTACGTCTTTCAGACAAGAAAAACATCATTTTTTTTCTCCACAAGGAGAAAACTCCAGTATGAAATACTTCTAGCAGCTTCTTTATCAAAATGTCTCTCAACACTTCAGGCTGAATACCAAGTGCTCTCTTAATTAAAACACCTGAAACTAATCCTCATCCTCAATCGTCAGAGGATCAAGTAATCCAGCAAATACACAAAGATGACATCAACAGACAACATCTAGCAACTTCTTTCCTTGGACTTAATGTGCATTTTTTGTATGCAATTTCCTAGGAATTATCAAGCCTCTGTACGCTCACAATGTCAGCATAAACGGCAATAAATTCTACCAGCTAAGCTTTGGGTACTGCCTCTGCAGCACCTTTGTGCAAGATAGCTGCATAGACATACAAGAACAGAAACACAGTTCCACCTTGGACTTAAATTCAGGATTTACTGTTGTGTTAAGAAAAAAAGAGAATTGCAGGTTGTATGTATTGTACAGTTCAGCAAAATAATTTCCCTAAGACTAGAGAATACATAGTTTTTGAGGCAACACTGACATTGGGCTTTGTTTTGAAGACAAGACTAGAAAAAAGAAAATCAGATGAATCCCACTGTAACGTAATTTTGGGTTTTATCCCTGGCTTGCAAAGGAAATGGACAAATTCTTTAATTTAAAATGTTTATTGTGCCAAAATGTTCTTAACTGTAAATGCAGTTTAACAGATTCTTTCCCCCTTGCCAAAGTTCCAGTCTGTACAACACACATGAGTACTGTGGGTGTCCTCCCATCCAAGTGAGAGAAGTTCTGTTGTTATTCCCTGTCACTGTGGCACTGATCACTTACAACAGCTGGATACAGAGATTTTGTGGCAGTTTAAGAGTCCAGTGGACACAGCATTGCTCTTAAGACACTAATCTTAATCACAGTACACAAACGTTTAGATAAATGCAGTTGATTTGACTTTGACCTGAAAATGTTTTTCTGAAGATCAACAGCTGCAACACCTAGCCCCAGGATTTAAAGCTGCATATACTGAATACAAATCCTACAGAATATCAAAATTAAGTGTACAGTCCCATTTCTACTCTGGTTCTATAGTGTGTAGGCCACAGAAGTAAAAGGGTCTCTTGGCAGTATTGCTGCCCTTGGTACCAAAGCAGCTATAAAGAGCAAAAATAATTTAACATAGAACTGTATACATGGGATAGATGCAGAAAAAAAGATTAAAAACATATAAAAATAAAAAAAACTTGCATGAAATCTGATTTCATTTGTAATCTTATTCTCCCTTTCCAAACTTTAAATGCTCTGTTCAAAAACCTAACTAAGCAGCCTCAGCATATCCAAAACATGCAACAGTGAACACTTTTCAGAGTTCATGGCTCTAATGATGTTACCAGCAGTCAGGAACATGCTGTCACCTGTTGCTTCTCAGTAAAACATAGTCTATCTAAAAATAAGTAATTTTAGATCATTTCTCTAGGGCTCCTACTGATTTGTATTATATACAGCATCCAAGTTCACCTTGAAGAAGCAGTCTGTTGAAGTCTTCTGTAGCCCACAGATTTATGGGTGATTTATTTTCTAATATCAAGAAGACTTCAAATTTTGTTTTTATTACCTGCAATGGAAAAATGTTACCAAGTTTGAGTTTTTTACCTATTGCTTTCACCATATTAAGCAATTTCTTGTCTCCTGGGGGGCAGAAGGCCCTACACTGAATCTCACAGGCAAGCCAGGATTTCAGACCCTGGAACAGACACTCTAATGAAACTCTGTCCCCTACCCTCCTTCCCTTGGTGTGCCCCCCATGCCCTCTCCATCTTTTCCTCCACTCCACACTTATCTGCAGACCTTTTGCATCTTACCATGACCCCTGCAGTGGTGTAAGGTCCTGCCAGGTAGCAGCTAGAGAACCAGGGTGCAAAGGTCTGGCTGAGCCACTTGTACCCCATGACCTGTGCAGGAGACACTTCCTGTCACCTCATCAGCAGGAACATGTGAGCTGGTGACAGAAGGAAAATGGCTCTGCTGTCTGACCTGGCACACCTATTCCTGTCAGGTTGTAAGGATCTGGGCAGGAAAGCACATTAGCAAACTACCCTGAGAGTGCCCCATTGATGCAGCTTCCAAAATCTGCTGTGGAACAAGAGATGCCATTCACCTCCCCCAGATACAGCAGACTATGCAAGACTCTCATACCTTCTTTGGTTAAGCTTAAGGGTACAAAGGTTACATTCATATCAAACTTACATTCTTTTAAAGGTGTTTTTGGAGGAACATTTTCCTTGCTGTCATGCTGGAAGGCTTTGGAAGGATCTAAACACTTAATGCTCTGTACTGCACACAGCTGCTCCTGAAGATGTCTGTTGGTTTGCTTTTCCTTGGCTAGCAATGCACGCAGTTTTGAGACATCCTAGAGAAAATACTTGGAAGTTAGATGAAGAACAGGAGAAGAGCCTGCTTCATCATTTACTGACGGAGCCATTTTGCCTAATGCTACACATACAGACAATTTTTAGTAGCATTAAAACCCAACCCAAACACACAGGTGTAGAGAAATCAGCAGCACATACAGGTACTCTGTAACACCACTAAGCAGTATGGCAGTCTGGAACTTTCAGACTACCTTTCAGCAGGTAGTTTATTAAGTCTAGGACCCCAAAAAAAGGAAAGAAAAGCCAACCAAGCTAAGAGTGGAGGTACTAATTTGTACTGCTGATTCCTCTGTATGTTGTAAATTCAGTCAAAAATAATACTCTTGCCATTTCTGGAGGCTGGTGGTTTATTGTAATCTGCTTTGTGCAGGGAATTTAAGAACCAAGAAATAAGTAGCTTCCAGGATTAGTCTATAAAAATTTAGAGCAACAAACAAAGGCATCAAGCACATCAGTAACAAAGATGTCTAATTTTTCATTTTACAAACCTGCCTCAGGTGGCCATTGTCTTCCTTAAGCTTCATAACATGCTTGATTTTTTGCTTCATGTTTTGGTGGCCAAGTAGTTTAGCATATGCATCACTCAGTTTATTCAGTTCTTCTTGGGCTGCCCCTTGCTCCTCCAGGATTGCATTCTTCTCTGCTTCAAAAGCATCTAGTTGTTCCTGAAATACATTTGAACATCTTAGAAATCTTTCAACTAAGCATAACTTTTTACTGAACTGAAATCTACCAAGGAAGATTACTTTGGGAAGGAGAATAGCTGGCTCATTGGATAGTAACTTAGGAAACCACTGCAGAATAAATACCTTAGAATGGAAAGTAGTATATTTACTTCTCAAGAGTAGAACTTGAGCCAACTGCAAAAGTCTTATCTCCACAGATGCTCACAAACATTTACTTCACAACACACCTGAAAAGGCTTAACTTTGTTGTGTAAATCTTCATACAGTTTACGCCAAGTATTGATCTCTTCCTTTAAGCTAGAGGTCACATCTTCACTTATGGTTTTCCTAAAAAGCAAGAAGCAGAGTTTTACCATGTTTCTTGTTAGCTCTCAGCACTTCTCACCAATACAACTTGGCTGTGCTATCATATGCAGTTTAAGTTTGAGAAAGTCACCTTGATCTTTCTGCTTCAAGTTCCCTTTTCAGATCTTCAGTTTGCTCCTCAAGTTTTTCCTGAAGTTGAGTCATTTGCACAAGGCAAGACTCTTTTGTTTTCTCTGCTTCTGCTTCTTTTAGTGCAAGCTTGGTCTGGACTTCTAAAAGCATCCTGAGGAAAATCCATAATTTCTTAATGAGTTCTTGATTTTTACTTTTTTTTCCACTACACTAAAAGTAAAACCCACAAGTAATGATGGTTGAAAAGCTATTAGTAGAACTGAAATAAAGGTTTGCACAAACAGTGCCACAAAGAAAACAGTAAGACAGAAGGCAATTAAGTTTAAGATGAACAAAATTTTACCTTTTCCTATAAGAATGAAAGCAGTCCTTTCGAAGCCAAGAAAGATCATATTGCTCATTTAAGATTATTCAATGCCAACAGCTTTTAGTAGGGACAGTTTAGTAGTAAGGATTTACATGCAGAGATCTGCTTAAGCAGGAACTAATCAAGACTGTTCAGTGTGGATGTATGCAAGATTTCAAAAACCCTACACCTAAAGGCATTGACCCCTCTTCAGCCACAGCTGCTTGTTCCACCCTTTCCCCGCCACCCTCAGCCAGGAAATACCTCTTCAGTTTTTCTTTTACCAGCTCTAATGGAAACTGGAGACATCAAGCAGGTGGGACGAAAGAAAGGGCAGTGTCTTAACCAGCACAGAAGCATAGAGAACATGGAGCACTAAACTGCTGTTAGACAGTCAGAGAAGCATGTCCTCAGCTACTGGCCTAACACAACTCTTTGGGTGTTATTTCTCTTTAGTTGCACTGTGGTGCCTCATATTGGGCAGAGAGAGGATCTAGGTAGAAAGCCTCAGTATGTGCTCCTTAGCTTAAGGAAAAGTTAGTCTGTGTAGTACCTTGCATACTCTTCATTTGCTTTGTTTTTAGTGTATTCTGCTTCTTGAAGCAACTGCAGATTCTCTTGGCCTACTTTTTTTAGGTTGGCAACTTCTTCTCGCAGAGCGGTACTCTCCAGTTTAAAACTGCAAATTTCTTCAGCTGATGCTTTCTTGTACCTGGTATTAGAGTACAAATGAGAAGAACCTTGTTACTTCAGGCAAAATGTTCACACATTACAAGAGCAATACAAGCTTGTGCTAGCAAATATCAAAGATTTCATCATCTGAAGATATGGCAGTGATAAATCCAAAGGTAAGAAAGAAATCACAACACAGTTCCATAAAGCCATAAGCAGTAACACTATGACAAATTCTGTGATACAGATATTACTATACTTTTGCAGGTATTTTAAAACACAAAGGACCTACTCTCTCTGAAGCTTATTTTAAACCGCAAAGCACCTACTGTCTGTAGTTGGCATTGGCAAATATCGCACAGGATCCTTCATGGGTGACACACGTACCTACTAATAACAGTATCACTTTTTATATACTTTCTAAACCTGAGTATTTTAAGGTAAAAGAATTGCAATAACTGTAGGAAACTACTCTCAACTCAGTGCAGAATTTGAGTATACAAGTCTTTTTGCAAGATATTTCAGTGCCAAGAACAACTCTCATTGTGATTCAAGCCCACTGAACTCCTCCAATTGGTTACATTTTGGAAGAAGAAATATCCATCTTCCTGAACTAGACAGTGATACTGTGTCACTATACTTGTCTAGTACTCAAGAAATAAATTCTTAATGCCACCAAATAGCATCACAAAATCCTCTGCTCTAATGCCATGCCAACACTCTCATGCAGTGTGAAGTACCAAGGCACATAAATGAACAGTACATTTTATTGTCATCTTAGAGATAATGCCTGGCTTATACATGAATAAAACTTAAATACCTTTCAAAGTCAGCAATAGTCTTTTCAAGTTTCTGCAGTGTATTGCTATGCTCTTCTTGTATTTTCAATACAGCACTGCTATGCATTACCTTAATTTGCTCCAACTCCACATTCTTTCTGAAATAAAAATTCAGGAGAATTGCACATTGGAGAGAAGTATGTGTGAACTCATCACCAAATGCTTCTACCAGTTACAGAAGGCTTAAAACAACAGGAATACATTAATTGTGACAAATCAGTAACTTCTCACATACTAAAGCACAATCTTCACAACGGGTATTACTAAGGGTTTGCCCCTCTCTTTATTTTCCAAGGGAGCTATAGAATAGACTGAAGACCTAATAGTAAACTTAAACAAGAAGCAACTGGCTTGAAAATCTTTGTCATTGCCTTGTCCAGGACAGAAATAGCCAGTACAACATGCACACAGCTTACCCAGCACAGCAAGGTCAGAGCACTACAATACCAGCCTTTCAACCAAATCCCAACTGGCTTTTGTTTTAAATTACAACAATGTGAAAGTGACTCAAGTGACTATTGATACTGACTCAAGTTACTACTGTTAGTGATTAGATCTCATCGCTATCAGTAATCAACCATAGGCAAGAAATCACTTCAGATCTGCCCTGTCTCTAAAACCTGAACTGGGTTCAGCAGCTCTGTTTACACTACTCATTTAACATTTTTCTTCCAAAGCTTGAATCAGAAAGTTTCTTTCACAAACCCTTTCAACTCTTCTTCCATCTGTGTGAGTTCAAGACCTTGAGATTTGATTTCTTGCTCCAGTTTCTTCACCAACTTTTCAGCTTTCTTCTCCTTCGCATGCAATTTATTCAGCTCCTTCATGGCACCATTCAGCTCTTCTTCCAGAAGATGTCTCTCTCTTGTTACTTCATCTTCAAACTCCAGTAACTTCTGCTGCACTGATGCAGATGACTCCTGCATGCCAAAGTACCACAGACTTTAAAACTACCAGCACCTCCTGGGTAGTAAAGGACTAATTTGCATTGTTTAAATTTGAAACCTATGGGAAGAACCAAAACCCCCATCCCACCAGCAATGATTCTTAGACCTATTAGACCACACAAGCTTCTGCAGGCCAGTGCCCACTCTGCCATATTAATGATAACCTAATTTGTGGAATGAACAATCATGCATAACCAAAACAACAATTTTAAGTGTGAATCCTTGGGATTACAAACTATTTTTAGGATAATTTATAGCCTGTATTTACCTTCTCTTGCTGCAGCTGAGAGATGACCTCCTCATGTCTCTGAAGCAGTTTTTGGTGTTCTTGTTCTATCAAATCAATACTTTTTTTCAGGTCTTCTATTTCAGCATACATGTTGAGGATTTGTCCTTTGGCCTCAGACAACTCTTTCTCTGCACAGAAAAATTATCAATATAACACAAGTTCCCTTCTCTATCTTCAAATAGCTACAATATGTATTAGTCATAATACTTCCATTCCATCTTTGTTTTTCCCTTACTTAACTACCAAAAACATGGAAAGAAAACCCCCCACAAAACAATTCCCTTGGAATGGAGAATTGCAAACCCCGTACCTCCAAATTATTGTAATTATGAAATTTAGGGGCTTTCAGGCAAAGATAGAGGAGTATCAGTTCTTTACTAAGAATATTATAAAATACAAAGGCAATAGTAGAAGAAAAAGAGAAACAAGCAAACAACAACAAAATAATCCTAGAAATACTGACAGTCAGAACACGACCTGACACCGTTTGGTCAGGGTGTTGGAAGCAGTCTAAAATAAGTCCTCCTGGAGTGACAGATGTGGCTCTGTTGGAGTGGCGGTGATCCTGTAGAAGGGTCCAGTGGTGGCCAGATAGGTCCAGTGGGAAAACTAGCTACTTGGTCTGTGGATTTCCAGCCTTTTTATGCAGGCATGAATGCCTGGCCTCCCCCGATGGGTGGAGCATCTCGGAATGGGATGATCCAATTCCACCAGTCATGAGGTGAGCCTTAATGGCCCATTCACAGATGATATCTTCCTGGAGGGAGGTTGGGTGGTGGAAGAGATAAGGAAACACCACCCCACCTAGTGTTATCAGTTGGCCCATTAACAGAAAGCACACAGTCCCTCCCCCAAGAGATAGGGAAAAAGCATCTCCCAACTGGTTTCAACAGATGACAGACAGAATATACATTTTTGGTTACATATTGTAATCCAAGACAGTGATCCTACATATGGAACAGTGTACAAGAATTAACAATTACCTTTCTCTTGTTGAAGCAATTGACACCTCTCATTAAGTTCTTTCATCAGTTTACATGTCTCTTCCTCTTTTTCTTTGAGGGTATTCGTCAGGATGTCAATATCTTGGTCTTTCTTACTCAGTGTCTCCTCCATCTGGGTGACTTCTAGTTTGTATTTCTCAGCTGTTTCTGCAACATTACTGTAGAAGAAAATTCAGACACTCATTACCACTAAATTTTGTTTGTAAGCTTACACATCCACACAAAGGAAAATGCTTAGGACTGTCAGTTTCCCATAGGAAAACTGCCTTCTTGAGAACAATTTGTTGTTACCTGAGCTCTGTAATATATTCCATGAGTTTTTCAGTGTCAGACTTCTCTTGAACTTTCTCTCTCTCAGTAGCAGATCTAAAACCAGACAGATTTTATGACATATAAATTTAAAAAAAATCAGAGTTCAGTAGTAACAGATACTTTTCATCTCCCAGTTTGGCTGATAAACTGATATTGGGTCTAGGAGGTGGTTTTACCCTCTTTTCATACCTGTTCCAGATAGTCGTCTCATTGTAGCAGAGATGTTAAGCCACATTTTGCCACAAGCAATATGCCACAAACATAACGATGCATTAACATAATGCAGCTTTTGTAGCAAATCAGTATCTCTTCCCTTTGTGATCTGCACTATTACCTTTGAGTATTTTAACAGCCAAATGCATGCTGTAGTGCCCGTTGTGCCAAGCTGACATTAAGCATAGCTTGCATGTTCATCCTAGATCACTATCCTCAGCAACAGGCTACACATTACCACACTGCTCCTGTGCAGCACATGACACTTTCTGGGCAAAACAGAAAGTGCTGAGTTAGAACTTGCTCTCTATCTACACAGAGCTGCTGAAGCCAAGAGGTTCTGCAGTTGCCTTTCTTCAGAGCAGGTGTCGACATTAAAGCAGCTCTGAAGACACCACAACGGCTCTTGAATGCTCTTCTCTAGAGAAGACCAATGTGTTCATCAAATCCATGCCAAATGCCTGGCTGCTGAATTAGGATTTCAGCTCCTGCTCTAATGCTTTTCTATTCTTGCTCATTCCTAACTCAGTAGTCTAAAGGGCCAGAAATATCTCATCCACACAAATGTCCTCCTCCAACCCAAACAACCACTGTTTTTTTAAAGACATACGTCTTCCCTCCCCACCCCATACCCAAGAAACCCCATCCATACCACACTGGAAGGCAAAGGGTTGACATGATACAGTTTGTCTTTTGGAAAAAGGTTAGATACACTAGAGAAACATTATTTCTAATGGTTGTTTTATCAAACCACAGAAGTTGTTAGAACTCCATTCCATGGTATTTATTCCACATTACAAACAGTGATAATGTCTGTCTGTTCCTTCTCAGTAGGGAGCCAGCCTTGGTTTTGGTTACTACAAAGGATAAGCATGGAAACACACCCAGGTCGTATCATCTCTTCTAATTCCTTTCCTAGCACTTACAATTTTTCTTGTAACAGTGCTACTTTTCCTTTTGAATGCTCTAGATTCCTTTGCACTTCCTGAAGTTTCATTTCCATGTCCTCCTGCTTTGCCAGCGCAGTCTTAAAAAAAAACAAACAACAAAACACACACATTAATATCAAAATGAGATTTAGTTAAAAAAAAAAGGCATCATGGAAGAGACAGTAGTGAACTGAAATTTAATCATCATTCCTGTTTAATGATAGCACCAGCTACTCTGCTAAATGCGATTGCAAGTATCCCTCTGTAAAGTTATCAGCCACTTGTTAAGCAACAACTACCACCAAGAGCTTCAAACTGTACTGAGGATCACTGGTTTTATTCCTGAGCAGCTCAGAATTACTATCCTGTGAAAACGGCTGTACCTTTTCCTTAGCATCCCTCATGTTTCTGAGCTTCATCAGCTCCATGCACAGGCTGCTCATTTTCTTCTGAACACCATCTTCAGACAGCTTGTTAGAAAAGAAGAAAAAATACACTAAGTGTAATTGCTTTGTATGAATTGCTGTTCACACAATCCTTTCCAAGTGCTCCCTTCCCTCCCTGTGTTTAGACAGACGGGCACAAGATCCCAAACCAGACATGCTTTATGTCAAAACAGATGCTGATCAGCAACTAAAGCTTCCTCTTGCACAGGAAACTCAATAACAACAAAGGCAAACCAAAGATGCACTTATTTGTCTGAATACCTTTGACTTTAGTAGTTCATTGCTTCTTGTTAACTCCAGAAGCTGTTTTTTCAGGCATGCAACATTTGCTGAGAGAGAAGTCTTCTCCTGAACTGCAGCACTCAGCTTTGCTTCAGTCTTCACAAGATCTTCATCCAGAGCCTGAAGTTTTTTATCCTGCTCTCCACGTTCTCTCACTAATGCACGAATCTAAAACACGAGGTATTTTCTTTATTCCCTACAATCATTAGCTTAGCCTCTCCAAGTAAACCACAGGCACAGGTATCCCAACTGTATTTACTTTCAGATAACATATTCACATTCAGAATACGTATCTGCAACTCTCATTCACAGGAAGGAAATAACAGAATCACCACAATTCTCTATTACTACATACCATACAATAGTAATGTTTCATCTGACTTATTTTATGCTACCAACACGTTAACATTAGAATAGTCTTAGCTTTAATGGGCAACAGAAGCCAACTCTCCTTTTTGGCTGTGACAGACAAAAAAAGCAGAATGTGACATTTGAGAGACGCAAGGCACCAAATGCCTCTTCAGCATTGAAAGTATGACAATTAGTGAGCAAAAAATCTCAGCTAGAGATTGTTAAATACAATAGAACATTTTTGGGGTAGCCAACAGATGACTTGGTTGTTTTTGAAAACACTGACAGAATAGTTGCTCACAATCAGCAGGAATTAATGCAATTCCATTAGCATTGTATATCCATAATATCTGGTAATCTTTCCTTTGCATGGAGCTGTTTGTAAACTACTTGTATGCTGTGTGATGCAAAAGAGGCCAATTCTACCAGCTTGTATTTTTTATTATTGTAACGGGAGACATGACAGGATTTCACTCACATAATGGATTCATACCTCCTTCTCCAGTGCCTTCTGCTTCTTTTTCTCTTTCATAAGCATAAAATTTTTTGTAGTCTTCACAATCCCATTAGCCGGCTTTGGAAGAGAGATGAGTTAGAAATGTCTAGCTTCGTAATAGTTGGACACAAATACAAGAGTGGGTGCTTCATGTAGACAATACCACAAAGATACACAGCAAATAAAGAATAAACCTTTGTCTTTCCCAGACAGGGCAGAAAAGTATCTGGTTAGGATGGGGTTTACCCTTATATTTTTTCATGAGCATTACTCTGAAGGGACAGCTCATAACCACAGGGACAGGAGGAAGATTAACAAAGTTGGAGACTTTAGCACCCCTAAGCTTCATAAAAATATTTTAATATCTTCACCTCAGGTTTGTTTGCAGAATTTCATCCTGTATTATCAATACTCATAAACCTAATTAGTATATCAGGGCTATCATTTTTCATCTTGTTAAGCTATTAATCTTGAAACCCATATCCTTGCATAGGACACTGAGAACCTGTACATGTAGTACCATCCTCTCCCTGTTTCTTTCACCATCAGGATTCCACTCTGCCTTGCCCAGCCCATAAGAGCAGGAACCAAAACACCACCTCCTCAAAAAGAAGGAGTCACACCATAATTACATGGTGAGCAAGAGGAAAAGAAATCCCAAGAGTGTAGGACCAAATATAACAAGCTGCTCTGTAGTCCCAAGTTAATTACCATATGATCTCCAACAATTTCTGCTTAGGTTTTAAGGAACACAAACACAACAATCCGTTCCACAGTTCACTTGGGTAGAATTATGACAACTGTATGAAGAGGCTGCATTGTTTAAGCAGTCAGAGAGATTTAGCTGGGATTTAACAGCACTACAGACACCACAGCAGAGCCCTACCGTCGATCCAAGAGATGTGAGTCTCCTTGCAGTTACTGGGGTGGGTGCACTCTTCTCGCTGCTCAGATTTGTCTCACCTGCAGAAGGAGAAGAAAATGGTGAAGGAAGAGGGTGTGCATGGACACAGTGAGGCAAATGTAACCAAACCACACAAGGTTAATTGGCTGTGTACAAAAGACAACATTCCACCTGGTTGTTGGACTATCAATTCACAACCCAATACCAGCTACTTTTTTACTGCCATCAGCCAGTTCAATATTAGTCATTTGGGCACTTCACAAAGAGAGAGCCTACCAGGTGACAGACAGCTTTGAGAATTCCAATTCTGCCAAGTTTCACTGCCATGATCCAGATCCATAATGTCACTTTTCAACAGAGGGATGCTTTAGATATTAAAAATGCATGAAAATATCTCTAAACCCTAGGTTAATAAGTAGTTTATTTGACCTCCAGAGCCCCCCTAATTAGCAGAAGAGACATATAAAGCTATTTTTGGAATATTCCAATAGATGCTTTTACAGCTGCTCCTTTGAGCTGGTAGGTAGGCAGTGAGCTTCTGCAACAAAAAACAATTTCTGAACAGCAGAGCAGTAACAGCAGTAACAATTGTAGCATCTAAAGATATCTCATCATTGTGTTCTGTGCAATTTTTACTTACTCTTCTGTTTCCTAACCCCTTGGCAGGCTTCAGAGGACAGCAAACTTCCCACTCCATCTGATGGCTTAGCGTTATGGGATCCTTGAAGGGGGGTGCGTGCTAGAAATGAGACATTCAGAACAGCAAAGAACAATGAAGGTAAATGACAGGGTTTTCAGCTTCGATGCGCTGAGGCTGATAACACATCTAGTGTTATCTAATAAATACATCTAATAAATCTACAGCCAAGATTTCACTGTGAGAAACTCGTCCATCAGAAAAGGCTCTCGCTAGCAGTGCCTCAGCCGTGACAAGCTCTGCACGTTCCTCTTACAGCGCTGTACTACGGAACCAGAGGCCAGCAAGGCTTGGCACCGCTTTAGTTACTACGTCCATAACACACGTCCATTACTGTATTTGGCACGCCAGGGCTAGACACGAAGTCGGGACCTTCTGCCTTAGAAGGGAACCCCTGCGAGAACTCAGCGGGTCCTCAGGCACCGCGCTACGGGCTGCTCCTCACAGGAAGGGACACACTGAGACCGGCCCCCAGCCCTTCGAGCACCGCCGAAGGGCTCTTCCCCGCTCCCTCTGTCCCCTCTCCTCACGTACCAGCGCTCCCATCGCGGTGGAGGCGGCAGCGGAGCGGCGCGCGCGCGGAAGCCATGACGGCACTGGGACCCCGCGGCCCGGCGTTCAAAGGGGCAAACGGCCGCAGCGCATACTGCCCAGCCAATCAGCTGCCACCGCCCCGCCCGCCTCGGCCAATCGGCGCGCCGGCACAAGGCACGCGCGCTGCGGGCCCGGCGGGGCGTGGCTGGCGGTGCGCGTGCGCGGCGCGGGCGCT